>MU261262.1:0-15000 GCA_020310875.1 Ceratopteris richardii
ATATATATATATATATATATATATATATATATATATATATACATACAGACATACACATACATATATGTATATATAATATATATATATATATGTATATATAATATATATATATATATATATATATATATATATATATATATATATAGAGAGAGAGAGAGAGAGAGAGAGAGAGAGAGAGAGAGAGAGAGAGAGAGAGAGAGAGAGAGAGAGAGAGAGAGAGAGAGAGAGAGAGAGAGAGAGAGAGAGAGAGAGAGAGAGAGAGAGAGAGAGAGCGAGAGAGAGAGAGAGAGAGAGAGAGAGAGAGAGAGAGAGAGAGAGAGAGAGAGAGAGAGACACTGTAGCGTTTCCTACATAATCCGGAATATCTTCATCATTACCTTCCTGATGCAGATTGTTCACATACACTACAAATGTTTTACAGCCATCATGTATACCTCTAATTATCTGCATAGCAGAAATAAGAGTAGGCTTAGGATTAAAGTCATCACCTAGAATATGGATAGATTCATCATTTAGCTTCACAGTGATCGTTCTTTGTAAACAATTAATTGTCGCAGAATTTTTAACTAACCAATCCATACCTATGATTACATCACTCTGTTTCATCTCAATTACATGGAAGCTTCCAGAAAAGCGTCTATTAGAAAGAGTAAATTCAAGGCATTTTCTTACAATGAACTAAATGTAGGACCCTGAACGAGGTACTTAAAACATGATTCACAAAAATTTCACACCGGCAATTTCATGCTTTTATACTTGCTCTACCTTTCCCTCATACAGAGTTTTGCTTAATTCTTTCATCTTCACCTTCAAAATCCCACTGGAGAACATGATGCAATTAAGGTCTAGAGAGAGAATATGAAACTTGTCAACCCATAATTTTTCCTACATGCATAAAATGACCTAATTATTCGTTCTAAGCATTATCCCATAATGAAATTCAGAAAGTTCAAAATGAATTATTTCACTAGAAAAGAGGCCTATTACAATTCTTCCTCCCTTTAAGAACTCTGTCCTCAGAGTTGGAAAGAAGGATAATGTGTTAGAAAGTCATCTAAATTCATCCAACTCGAATCTTCTACTGGGTATGAATGCCATTTCACCAAAATTTCTACTATAGATCTATTTCCAAGAAATCTTTCCTTCCTATCTAATATTATTTCCGGTTGAAGCTCAAAAGGGCCATCATCTTTCAGCTTATAATTGTCCTGCAAAACATGAGCAACATTAGACACATATCTGGAAATACAGGATGCACATTTAGATATTTAGGTAATTCAAGCAAATAAGCAAGAGGTGCAATCTTTTTCAAAACTTTAAAAGGGCCTGCATATCGAGGAGAAAGTCTATGATCCTTCCCTAGCAACAAGTTAAATCGGTGAGGATTAACTTAAGAAATACCATGTCATTAACTTGGAATTCAAGTGGTCTTCTCTTTGAATCATAGAACTTCTTTTGTCTTTTCTGAGCTTCTCTTATATGTTTCTTAATTTTTCCAAGTTCTTCATCCATCTTATCAAGCATTTCTTTGGATACTTCTACTTTATTTGGAAAACCCAAAAACGAAGGTGGAGTCAAACAATTATAACCATACATAGCTTAAAACGGAGTCATTTTTATAGATGCATGCCATGCACTATTGTATGCAAACTCAACCAAGGGTAAATATTCACTCCAATTATCCTGCTTTTCATTCACATACATACACAACATATCCTCAACTACCAGATTATGTAGGAAATATCTTGAAAGAATACGCCGATGTATTTCCAGAAGACTTGCCCGGTATACCCCTACCTAGGCAGATTGACCATGCCATTGACCTATATCCAGGGAGTGAACCATATTCTAGAGCACCCTATAGATTTAACATTGATGAACTAAAGGAGCTTAAGATTCAATTAGATGATCTTTTGAAGAAAGGCTTAATAAAACCGAGTGTCTCACCTTGGGGTGCCCCTGTTTTATTTCAGAAGAAGAAAGACGGCTCTTACAAATTATGCATTGACTATAGGGGGTTGAATAAAAGAACAATTAAGAATAAGTATCCACTCCCTCACAAAGATGACTTATTAGGTCAATTAAGTGGAGCGACCGTATTCACAAAGATTGACTTAAGATATGGATATCACCAAATTAGGATGAAAACAGAGGATATTCCTAAGACGGCTTTTCGAACACGATATGGTCACCATGAGTTTACGGTTCTACCTTTTGGTTTAACAAACGCTCCTTCCACATTTATGTGCTTGATGAATAATATTTTTCACGATTACCTAGATGAATTCATCTTAGTCTTCCTTGATGATATATTTGTGTACTCTAAAGATGATTCGGAGCATGCGGTACATCTCAAGAAGACTTTGCAGACTCTTAGAGAACACAAATTGTATGGGAAAAAGAGTAAGTGTTTCTTTGCTAAGGATAAACTTGTGTATCTAGGAAGAGTAATATCAAAAGAAGGAATCCTTATAGATGAAGATAAAGTAAAAACAATAGTTGATTGGCCGATTCCTAAGACTGTAAGGGATGTTAGAAGTTTTCTTGGGTTGGCACAATATGAAAGAGCACATATTAAGGATTTCTCTAAGATAGCTACTCCCCTCACCGAATTAACTATAAAGAATGTAGGATTTGCGTGGAGTGATTCCTGTCAAAAATCATTTGAAACATTGAAACAAAAAGTCGTTGAGAATTGTGTTTTGAAAATACCAGAATTGGGAAAGCCTTTTGTGGTTGCATGTGATGCAAGTGGTAGTCAGATAGGATGTGTTATTTCACAAGATGGCAGGGTGGTCGCATATGAGACCAGAAAACTAAGAAAACATGAACTTAACTATCCTACTCATGATTTAGAAATGCTTGCTGTTGTGCATGCACTTAAGCATTGGAGACATCTATTGTTAGGAGTGAAGTTTGAATTGAAAACAGATCATCATAGTCTAAAATACATCTTCACACAACCATTGCTTAACAATAGACAGAAGCGTTGGATTGAATTATTAAGCGAGTATGATTTTGACATTAAGTATCTTGCTAGCAAGGAAAATAAAGTTGTTGATGCATTGAGTCGGAGACCTTTGTGTAATCTTGTTTCTGTAATAAATTCTGATTTTCTCAGTCAAATTCAAGAATAGATAAAACAGGATCCTTTTTATACACCTATTTTGAGTTCTTTGAATGCAAACAGGGGATCGATGTATGAGGAAAAATTTCATTTGCAGAATGGAACATTGTATTATAACAATCGGCTATGCATATCGTCTGAATCTCCATTAAAAGTAAAAATATTGCATGATTGTCATGATGCACCATTTTCTGCACATCCAGGTTATTCGAGGACTTATGTTAAAACAAAGTATTCTTACTTTTGGCCATGTATGAAGCGGGATATTAGAAAATATGTAAGTGAATGTTTGAAGTGCCAACATGTGAAATCTGAGTTTAAGAGGATGCCAGGAATGCTTCAACCTTAGGATGTTCCAAATCAGAAGTGGGAGTCTATTTCTATGGACTTTATCACTAAGCTACCTATGACTAGAAGTAAGCATGATACCATATTTGTTGTAGTCGATCCGCTTATCAAGATGGCACACTTCTTTCCTATGAAAAAGATTGATACTGCATTGAATGTTGCAAGAATCTTTGTAAAAGAAATATTTCGATTGCATGGAATGCCTAAAAGCATAATTTTTGATAGAGATTCTAGATTTACGTCAAACTTCTGGAGAGCAACGTTTGAATCAATTGGAACTCAACTTCGTATGAGTACAACTTTCCATCCACAAAATGATGGGGAAACCGAGAGGGTTAACAGGGTAGTTGAGGATATGTTGCGTATGTATGTGAATGAAAAGCAGGATAATTGGAGTGAATATTTACCCTTGGTTGAGTTTGCATACAATAGTGCATGGCATGCATCTATAAAAATGACTCAGTTTGAAGCTATGTATGGTTATAATTGTTTGACTCCACCTTCGTTTTTGGGTTTTCCAAATAAAGTAGAAGTATCCAAAGAAATGCTTGATAAGATGGATGAAGAACTTGGAAAAATTAAGAAACATATAAGAGAAGCTCAGAAAAGACAAAAGAAGTTCTATGATTCAAAGAGAAGACCACTTGAATTCCAAGTTAATGATATGGTATTTTCTTAAAGTTAATCCTCACCGATCTAACTTGTTGCTAGGGAAGGATCATAGACTTTCTCCTCGATATGCAGGCCCTTTTAAAGTTTTGAAAAAGATTGGATCTCTTTCTTATTTGCTGGAATTACCTAAATATCTAAATGTGCATCCTGTATTTCATGTCAGCTTACTTAAAAGATATGTGTCTAATGTTGCTCATGTTTTGCAGGACAATTATAAGCTGAAAGATGATGGCTCTTTTGAGCTTCAATCGGAAATAATATTAGATAGGAAGGAAAGATTTCTTAGAAATAGATCTATAGTAGAAATTTTGGTGAAATGGCATTCATACCCAGTAGAAGATTCGAGTTGGGTGAATTTAGATGACTTTCTAACACATTATCCTTCTTTCCAACTCTGAGGACAGAGTTCTTAAAGGGGGGAAGAATTGTAATAGGCCTCTTTTCTAGTGAAATAATTCATTTTGAACTTTCTGAATTTCATTGTGGGGATAATGCTTAGAACGAATAATTAGGTCATTTTATGCATGTAGGAAAAATTATGGGTTGACAAGTTTCATATTCTCTCTCTAGACCTTAATTGCATCATGTTTTCCAGTGGGATTTTGAAGGTGAAGATGAAAGAATTAAGGAAAACTCTGTATGAGGGAAAGGTAGAGCAAGTATAAGAGAATAAAAGTGTCGGTGTGAAATTTTTGTGAATCATGTTTTAAGTACCTCGTTCAGGGTCCTACATTTAGTTCATTGTAAGAAAATGCCTTGATTTTACTCTCTCTCTAGAATTTGGAAACTTGCAGGGCTCAAAAGTGGCATTTGGAGATGGATTTGGATCTCGGACGTCTCTAACACTATTGTGCATATCGAAAAATTGAATAAAAGTGTCTCTCACAAGCTTAAGCTAATTCCTCATTGTTTTTGAGTTACAGGGCTTTAAAACTAATTCTATCCGAATCTATGATTCGGATGCTCACGTGTCACCATGTCTAATTATGGATGTTTTCGGATATGTCTTCTTGGTGTTTTTTTGCTATTTGTGACAGGTACGCTAAAGAAAGAAAGCACGCTACGATCGCATGGGTTTTTGCGAAAGTTTGGAGAAACTCGACTTTTTCTAAATTTGGTGGATGGCACACTTCTTTGGAAAAGGGAAGCGATCAAACTGGGATATAGAAAAACCTGTGCATGAACGCAAAGGACACACAGAAATCTGAGAATTACCTTGTGATTGAGAGTGTGATTGAGAGTGAGAGTGAGAGTGTGATTGAGAGTACGAGTGAGAATGCGATTGTGATAGCTCAGGGGTGGTCGGGAGGTAGAGGCTTCGTCAAGAAGCTATTGTCCAAAGCTATTGTAACCATTGATTCACATCTATAATATCAGAATTCTTCCTTCTCTGCGTCATATTTGTTCTACTCTTCCGCATTAGATTTTCTTTTACCTTGTGCAATCTCTACGTTCTTCTCTCCACTCTTATTTCTGAGTAATCGAAAGATTGTGATTGGGGATAGATTGTGATTGAGGAAGCGCTACATACACACACATACATATATATATATATATATATATATATATATATATATATATATATATATATATATATATATATATATATATATATATATATATATATATATATATATATATATATATATATATATATATATAGATGGATGGATGGATGGATGGATGGATGGATGGGTGGGGATGGGTGGGGATGGGATGGGATGGGATGGGGTGGGGTGGGGTGGGGTGGGGTGGGGTGGGGTGGGGGTGGGGGTGGGGGTGGGGGTGGGGGTGGGGGTGGGGGTGGGGGTGGGGGTGGGGGTGGGGGTGGGGGTGGGGGTGGGGGTGGGGGTGGGGGTGGGGGTGGGGGTGGGGGTGGGGGTGGGGGTGGGGGTGGGGGTGGATGGATGGGATGCATGGGATGGGATGGGATGGGATGGGATGGGATGGGATGGGATGGGATGGGAGGGGATGCATGGGATGGGATGGGATGGGATGCATGGGATGGGATGGGATGGGATGGGATGCATGGGATGGGATGGGATGGGATGCATGGGATGGGATGGGATGGGATGCATGGGATGGGATGCATGGGATGGGTTGGATGGGAGGGGATGCATGGGATGGGATGCATGGGATGGGTTGGATGGGAGGGGATGCATGGGATGGGTTGGATGGGAGGGGATGCATGGGTTGGATGGGATGGGATGGGATGCATGGGTTGGATGGGAGGGGAGGGATGCATGGGTTGGATGGGAGGGATGCATGGGTTGGATGGGTGGGATGCATGGATGGGATGGATGGATGGGTGGGATGGATGGATTAGATAGATTGATCGATTAGATAGATTGATCGATTAGATAGATTGATCGATTAGATGGATGGGATGGATGGGATGGGATGGATTGATTAGATGGATGGGATGGATTGATTAGATGGATGGATGGATTGATTAGATGGATGGGATGGATTGATTAGATGGATGGGATGGATTGATTAGATGGATGGGATGGATTGATTAGATGGATGGGATGGATTGATTAGAGATTAGATAGATTAGATTAGATTAGATAGATTAGATTAGTTAGATTAGATTAGATTAGTTAGATTAGATTAGATAGATATGATATGATTAGATTAGATAGATATGATATGATATGATATGATATGATATGATATGATATGATATGATATGATATGATATGATATGATATGATATGATATGATATGATATGATATGATTAGATAGATATGATATGATTAGATTAGATTAGATAGATATGATATGATTAGATTAGATAGATATGATATGATTAGATTAGATAGATAGATATGATTCGATTAGATTAGATAGATAGATATGATTCGATTAGATAGATAAGATATGATTCCATTAGATAGATAAGATATGATTCCATTAGATAGATAAGATATGATTCGATTAGATAGATAAGATATGATTCGATTAGATAGATAAGATATGATTCGATTAGATAGATAACATATGATTCGATTAGATAGATAAGATATGATTCGATTAGATAGATAAGATTGATTAGATAGATTGATAGATTGATTTGATAGATTGATTGATAGATTGATTGATAGATTGATTAGATAGATTGATAGATTGATTAGATTGATAGATTGATTAGATTGATTGATTGATTAGATTGATTGATTGAATGATTGATTGATTAGATTGATTGATAGATTGATTAGATTGATTGATAGATTGATTAGATTGATTAGATAAGATTAGATAGATAAGATAAGGTTAGATAGATAAGATAAGATTAGATAGATAAGATTAGATAGATAAGATAAGATTAGATAGATAAGATTAGATTAGATTAGATTAGATAGATAAGATAAGATTAGATTAGATTAGATTAGATTAGATGGATAAGATAAGATAAGATAAGATAAGATAAGATAAGATAAGATAAGATAAGATAAGATAAGATAAGATAAGATAAGATAAGATAAGATAAGATAAGATAAGATTAGGATAGATAGATTAGATAAGATTAGATTAGATAGATAGATTAGATAGATCGATTAGATTAGATAAGATAAGATTAGATTGATAGATAAGATAAGATTAGATTTGATAGATAAGATAAGAGTAGATAGATAAGATAAGATAAGATTAGATAGATAAGATAAGATAAGATAAGATAAGATTAGATAGATAAGATAAGATAAGATAAGATTAGATTAGATATATAGATAAGATAAGATAGATAGATTAGATTAGATAGATAGATTAGATTAGATAGATTAGATAGATTAGATAGATTAGATAGATTAGATAGATTAGATAAGATTAGATAAGATTAGATTAGATTAGATAGATAAGATTAGATTAGATTAGGTAGATAAGATTAGATTATATTAGATTGATAAGATTAGATTAGATTAGATTGATAAGATTAGATTAGATAGATATGATAAGATTAGATTAGATAGATATGATAAGATTAGATTAGATAGATAGATATGATTAGATTAGATAGATAGATATGATATGATTAGATTAGATAGATATGATATGATTAGATTAGATAGATAGATATGATTCGATTAGATAGATAAGATATGATTCGATTAGATAGATAAGATATGATTCCATTAGATAGATAAGATATGATTCCATTAGATAGATAAGATATGATTCCATTAGATAGATAAGATATGATTCGATTAGATAGATAAGATATGATTCGATTAGATAGATAACATATGATTCGATTAGATAGATAAGATATGATTCGATTAGATAGATAAGATTGATTAGATAGATTGATAGATTGATTTGATAGATTGATTGATAGATTGATTGATAGATTGATTAGATAGATTGATAGATTGATTAGATTGATAGATTGATTAGATTGATTGATTGATTAGATTGATTGATTGAATGATTGATTGATTAGATTGATTGATAGATTGATTAGATTGATTGATAGATTGATTAGATTGATTAGATAAGATTAGATAGATAAGATAAGGTTAGATAGATAAGATAAGATTAGATAGATAAGATTAGATAGATAAGATAAGATTAGATAGATAAGATTAGATTAGATTAGATTAGATAGATAAGATAAGATTAGATTAGATTAGATTAGATTAGATGGATAAGATAAGATAAGATAAGATAAGATAAGATAAGATAAGATAAGATAAGATAAGATAAGATAAGATAAGATAAGATAAGATAAGATAAGATAAGATAAGATAAGATAAGATAAGATAAGATTAGGATAGATAGATTAGATAAGATTAGATTAGATAGATAGATTAGATAGATCGATTAGATTAGATAAGATAAGATTAGATTGATAGATAAGATAAGATTAGATTTGATAGATAAGATAAGATTAGATAGATAAGATAAGATAAGATTAGATAGATAAGATAAGATAAGATAAGATAAGATTAGATAGATAAGATAAGATAAGATAAGATTAGATTAGATATATAGATAAGATAAGATAGATAGATTAGATTAGATAGATAGATTAGATTAGATAGATTAGATAGATTAGATAGATTAGATAGATTAGATAAGATTAGATAAGATTAGATTAGATTAGATAGATAAGATTAGATTAGATTAGGTAGATAAGATTAGATTATATTAGATTGATAAGATTAGATTAGATTAGATTGATAAGATTAGATTAGATAGATATGATAAGATTAGATTAGATAGATATGATAAGATTAGATTAGATAGATAGATATGATTAGATTAGATAGATAGATATGATTAGATTAGATAGATAAGATATGATTAGATTAGATAGATAAGATATGATTAGATTAGATAGATAAGATTAGATAGATAAGATAAGGTTAGATAGATAAGATAAGATTAGATAGATAAGATTAGATAGATAAGATAAGATTAGATAGATAAGATTAGATTAGATTAGATTAGATAGATAAGATAAGATTAGATTAGATTAGATGGATAAGATAAGATAAGATAAGATAAGATAAGATAAGATAAGATAAGATAAGATAAGATAAGATAAGATAAGATTAGGATAGATAGATTAGATAAGATTAGATTAGATAGATAGATTAGATAGATCGATTAGATTAGATAAGATAAGATTAGATTGATAGATAAGATAAGATTAGATTTGATAGATAAGATAAGATTAGATAGATAAGATAAGATAAGATTAGATAGATAAGATAAGATAAGATAAGATAAGATTAGATAGATAAGATAAGATAAGATAAGATTAGATTAGATATATAGATAAGATAAGATAGATAGATTAGATTAGATAGATAGATTAGATTAGATAGATTAGATAGATTAGATAGATTAGATAAGATTAGATTAGATTAGATAGATAAGATTAGATTAGATTAGATAGATAAGATTAGATTAGATTAGGTAGATAAGATTAGATTAGATTAGATTGATAAGATTAGATTAGATTAGATTGATAAGATTAGATTAGATAGATATGATAAGATTAGATTAGATAGATATGATAAGATTAGATTAGATAGATAGATATGATTAGATTAGATAGATAGATATGATTAGATTAGATAGATAAGATATGATTAGATTAGATAGATAAGATATGATTAGATCAGATAGATAAGATATGATTAGATCAGATAGATAAGATATGATTAGATTAGATAGATAAGATATGATTAGATTAGATAGAGAAGATTGATTAGATAGATAGATAGATAGATTGATTAGATAGATAGATAGATAGATAGATTGATTAGATTGATTAGATAAGATTAGATTGATAAGATCAGATTAGATTGATAAGATCAGATTAGATAGATAAGATCAGATTAGATGGATAAGATCAGATTAGATAGATAAGATGAGATTAGATAGATAAGATGAGATTAGATAGATAAGATAAGATTAGATAGATAAGATTAGATAGATAAGATAAGATTAGATAGATAAGATAAGATTAGATAGATAAGACAAGATTAGATAGATAAGATAAGATAAGATTAGATAGATAAGATAAGATATGATTAGATAGATAAGATAAGATAAGATTAGATTAGATAGATAAGATAAGATTAGATTAGATAGATAAGATTAGATTAGATAGATAAGATTAGATTAGATAGATAAGATAAGATTAGATTAGATAGATAAGATAAGATTAGATTAGATTGATAGATAAGATTAGATTAGATTCATAGATAAGATTAGATTAGATTGATAGATAAGATAAGATAAGATAAGATAAGATTAGATTAGATTGATAGATAAGATAAGATAAGATTAGATAGATAAGATAAGATTAGATAGATAAGATAAGATAAGATAAGATAAGATAAGATAAGATAAGATAAGATAAGATAAGATTAGATAAGATTAGATAGATAAGATAAGATAAGATTAGATTAGATAGATAAGATAAGATAAGATAAGATAAGATTAGATTAGATAGATAAGATAAGATAAGATTAGATTAGATAGATAGATGATTAGATAAGATTAGATAGATAGATGATTAGATAAGATTAGATAGATAGATGATTAGATTAGATTAGATAGATAGATGATTAGATTAGATTAGATAGATAGATGATTAGATTAGATTAGATAGATAGATGATTAGATTAGATTAGATAGATAGATGATTAGATTAGATTAGATAGATAGATGATTAGATTAGATAGATAGATAGATGATTAGATTAGATAGATAGATAGATGATTAGATTAGATAGATAGATAGATGATTAGATTAGTTAGATAGATAGATGATTAGATTAGTTAGATAGATAGATTAGATTAGATTAGATAGATAGATAGATTAGATTAGTTAGATAGATAGATAGATTAGATTAGATAGATAGATAGATTTGATTAGATAGATAGATAGATTTGATTAGGTAGATAGATAGATTTGATTAGATAGATAGATAGATTGATTAGATAGATAGATAGATTGATTAGATAGATAGATAGATTGATTAGATAGATTAGATAAGATAGATTAGATAGATAGATAAGATAAGATTAGATAGATAGATAAGATAAGATTAGATAGATTAGATAGATAAGATAAGATTAGATAGATAAGATAAGATTAGATAGATAAGATAAGATTAGATTAGTTAGATAGATAGATAATTAGATAGATAGATAATTAGATAGATAATTAGGTAGGTAGATAATTAGGTAAGATTAGATAGTTAAGATTAGATAGATAAGATTAGATAGATAAGATTAGATTAGATAGATAAGATTAGATTAGATAGATAAGGTAAGATTAGATAGATAAGATAAGATAAGATTAGATACATAGATAAGATGAGATTAGATAGATTAGATAAGATAAGATTAGATAGATTAGATAGATAGATAAGATTAGATTAGATAGATAAGATAAGATTAGATTAGATAGACATGATTAGATTAGATAGATAAGATATGATTAGATTAGATAGATAAGATATGATTAGATTAGATAGATAAGATATAATTAGATTAGATAGATAAGATATGATTAGATAGATAGATTGATTAGATAGATAGATTGATTAGATAGATTGATTGATTAGATAGATTGATTGATTAGATTGATAGATTGATTAGATTGATAGATAGTTAGATTGATAGATATTTAGATTGATTTAGATAGATAGATAGTTAGATTGATTAGATAAGATTAGATGATTAGATAAGATTAGATAGATAAGATAAGATTAGATACATAAGATAAGATTAGATAGATAAGATAAGATTAGATAGATAAGATAAGATTAGATAGATAAGATAAGATTAGATAGATAAGATAAGATTAGATAGATAAGATAAGATTAGATAGATAAGATAAGATTAGATTAGATAGATAGATAAGATTAGATTAGATAGATAGATAAGATTAGATTAGATAGATAGATAAGATTAGATTAGATAGATAGATAGATAAGATTAGATTAGATAGATAGATAAGATAAGATTAGATAGATATGATAAGATAAGATTAGATAGATATGATAAGATAAGATTAGATAGATAGATGATTAGATAAGATTAGATAGATAGATGATTAGATAAGATTAGATAGATTGATGATTAGATTAGATTCGATAGATAGATGATTAGATTAGATTCGATAGATAGATGATTAGATTAGATTCGATAGATAGATGATTAGATTAGATTCGATAGATAGATGATTAGATTAGATTAGATAGATAGATGATTAGATTAGATTAGATTAGATTAGATTAGATAGATAGATAATTAGATTAGATTAGATAGACAGATAATTAGATTAGATTAGATAGACAGATAATTAGATTAGATTAGATAGATAGATAGATTAGATTAGATAGATAGATAGATTAGAATTACTGCAAATGGCAAGATTTCCCACTTAGAATCATAACACTTTGCAATGGAATCAATACCCTTATTGTTAAGGTATCTTGTCGACGCACGCAAGGAAAAAGCTAGTGGTGGATTGGAAAGGAAAGACCAATAAGGAGACAATGAAGCAAACGAGTTACCCATATACCGCTGCCTCCCATTCCAATTCAAGTGAGAAAGTGTCATCTTAAAGCTGCGCAATACAAAGCTAAGTGTGGACAATGAAGTTTGTATTGGGGCATGCGAAAAAAATTTATTCCAAGGATCCAACTTCCAGATTCCTTTATAACATAGCTTTGCATTTTCCATGGACTTCCAAAAAACATCGGTCCATAAGGGTTTTTGAGGAGCTGTAATACGCATGACAAAGGCTACTCTTCTAGCCTGCAAATGAGATAACATATTGAGGATTCCAAGACCACCGATTGACCTGGGCTGACAAACATAATCCCATGTAGAAAGCACCAACGCCCTGTTGTGCATTTTATTCCACAAAAAATTCTTCAACAAGCATTCAAAAGCATGGAGATGAGATTTCCTCCAGTCAAGCAACAATAGGTAATACATAACATAAGGCTGTAAGAATGCTTGAACAATTCTGACCCTGGCATGTATCGGCCATTGTGGAGCATGCCATAAACCCATTTTACCTCTGACTTTGTTCAATACCCATTCAATTTTGCTTTTGGTAGAAACATTGACCCCAATAGGATACCCAAGATAACGAAATATAGTACCTTTTTGAATTTTAGGCCCTTCCCAATATAAAGAGTGGAAATTGTTTGCAGAAATATCTATGAGCGCTGACTTTTTCATATTAATATGCAATGCCGATGCATTGGAAAAAGAAGTGAGGGAAGTAATAATATTTCGAACATTTTCGTGCTCCGCCTTTGCAAAGATGAAAGTGTCATCTGCAAATCCGATTGCAATTTGCTCAAGCCCAGAAACCGAGATACCATGAATACAGTGAGAATTTATCTTCGCCTCCAACAAATAAAACATTGGTGACGAGGCCAAAGCGTAGAAGAGTGGGCTCAACGGACAACCCTGGCGCACTGATCTTTCAATAGGAAAAGGATCAGAAAGCCTCCCATTTATCTCTATTTGAGATGCACTATCTTGGGCTACAATATAGATCAACCGACTGAACTTGACACCAAACCCAAGTTTTTTAGCACAACAGCAATGAAATCCCATCGGATACGATCGAAAGCTTTCTCAAAATCAATTTGCATACCGACTATTCGCTAATTAGAAGAAACGGCATGTTCCATCAGAATTTGAGTAAGAAAAATGTTGTCATAAATTGATCTACCATATACAAACCCCGTTTGCGAGGGATGCGTAATCTTATGCATAATCGGCAAATATTTTGTAAATGATGCAAATATTTTGTAAATGATGCTCATCATAGAAATCGGCCTCCAATCCTCCATCCGTTTGGGTACCTGCACTTTGGGAATAAGTTTAATCTTTCTTAGCTTGAAAGTATAAGGCATTCTTTGATCCCTCCAAATTTCATTACAAACATCTAACACCAGTGTTTTAAGAGAGGGCCAAAAGGCAGCCACAAACTCTTTTGTAATACCATCTATTCCTGGGGCTTTCCCATTTTTGAGAGACTGAAGGGCTAAGAACTCTTCTTCAGTTATTCCTTTTTCACATGCATCTGCCATATGAGAATCAATCATCTGCGGAGTGAATTGAAGAGAGTCCCGAAGAGATGAAAACCACGCATCATCTTCTGCAAAGGAGGCCTCAAATAACTTCTTAAAGTGCATCGAGCAGAACTCAGATAAAGAGACAACCTGAGTAAAAATTTTTAATGCCATTATAACGAAGCTGGAAATCTGTAGTATACATATGCATTCCAGCGTGATCATGCTTTTTATGCTCTTGTATTGCCACTAAATCTAATTGATGCCTAACAATCCATCTCCATGATCTTG
>MU261262.1:25000-75000 GCA_020310875.1 Ceratopteris richardii
TTTCACATCTAACTTCAAGATTGATCCTCTTTAGTAGCTGATGCACCTAAGGTCTGCTGATATGTTTCAGGTGATAGACGTATAAAATCAGTGTCCATTCTTCCTTCTGGAATATTGTCTGAGGCAGTACCATTTGGAAGTCAAGAGCACTATCATGAGAGAAGCAGTACAGAAATAGCATTAGAAGTGACAATTCATGGCAAGTTGAAATCCACAAGGCAGAAAACTAATGCGTGGAATGTGGTTCTGGACTTGTGTGGTTCTGTGCTCCATAAGATAAATTGGTTGCGGAGCATGCCCAGCGGCATCCAAGCTATAGCCAGCATTTTTGGAATAGAGGCTGCCCACAACTGCATATATCATGTCAGTATCATTCTGGTGCAGAAGTGTCTTGATGTGATAAATGGAAAGTCAATTTGAATGATCAGTTCTTTTCTGTGCTCCCTTTCTTTTTAACAGAGATTGAAGTCTATTTTGTCAATGTTTGATAAGACAGTTTATGATCACCATGTAATGCTAATTACTGAGCTTATGACACATTCTGGGAATGTAATTGGCCTGAATGCTGCTGGATTTCGAGAAATCAATAACAGCTTGCATATTTCAGCACCAATCACTCAGAGCCTGTTTCAGGTGCACATGTCATTCATTTGGTGAAGCAATGGATTTGTGCTAAATATTCCCATTGTTTGATGTTTTTAGAGCTCTATTAAGCATATCCAGACTGCAGCATTGAGGGGAAAGTGTGACGATCTCTCAGGAACACTGGCGGCAATATGTTGGGGGAAGTTAGCTCCTGTTGGCACTGGAGCTAAGTTTGATATATTATGGAGGAAAGTGGTATACCATCTTACTTTATTTAGAAGTCAATAGTTGCTAGGCAAAATGTTGGGACATATCATATGCATTCTGTGATGGAATGGTTAAGATGTCTTAATTCTGGTTATATTTGTCTAAACATTGCATATCTATACAAACATGGTTGGAGACACAATTTTTGTGATGACTGCAGGAGCTGACATGAAACTCAATGGATGTCATAGCAAACGAGGATTTGCAGTCAGGTGTGGTTGTGTACGTGCTGAAGACGTAAATGGAAGTTTATACCAATTTCTCGCTGTGCGAGTATATATAAATCTCAGTCCAAGTCATATTTCTAAGTTAAATTAAGATGATCAAAATTTCTAGAACTGAAGAAAGTTTGAACTCAGGCTTTAATTCATTTTCAGGAGAGCCCAATGATTGGATTATGGAGGTCCCAGATGACACAAGGTAATCAGTCCCAGATAGCATAAGGTAATCAGACAGAACAATGCTGTAAAGATCATGTAGCACTGAAGCTTTGACCATTGAATCTGTTCATCTGGGTTATTGTGTACTCATATACTTGGGATGCACTATTTACTGCCAAACTGATGACCAAGCTCTTTGGCTAATCACGTTTATGTCATTGCAAATAGTGTCTTCAACTTTTGGAACCTGTTGAGGGAGCATGGTCTCTTGGTTAACACGAATCCCTGAAAAATGGTTCCAAGGTTCAAGTCCTGCCAACTGGCCCCACGTGAATCCCTGATGTGTGAGATGAGAGGGTTTCCCTGGGAAACTTAAATTTCAAGCTTGTAAGGAGAGTAGATTGTAAGATCGAAAGTCCTTTATGATGTGTTTCTGACATTATTGTTGTCAGAAATCGGGAGAGTAAAGGGTTTCACACATGCAGATGATAGAAAAAAACTAAAAAAGCTTGTGAAAATGGATGTTGAGGGCATCTTTCAAGGAATCTCTAGATGAGCGCGTTAAGCTTGAATTAAATACTTTATTTCAAGTTTTAATCAGGATAGGGAACCCTCTTTTCTTGATCCCTCTTGACCTGCATGTAGAAGAAGATTGTTTCCAAGCTTAGGTGAACAATTACAGGACTTTTCTCAGACAACTTGCACAATTTTCTTCTTATCCACGAGAATACCTCAAATAAATATAAACTTTCATGTAAGCAACTCTAACATGCGACATATTTTACACGTTATAAGATAACCAATATGAAAACTCCCTTATATGTTGCTCATTGAAATAGATATCCTTGAATTCGGTATCCTTTTGAAACTTTGGGAAAGATTTATACATCAGGTATAAAACGATTCAGACGAGGAAGAGAGGCAACTTAATGGAACCTTATTTAGAAGTTTAATGTACTATCAAAACCTTGTAGAAGATGAGAATTATGCTGTAGAAAGTCAGTTATCAGTGTGGACAAGAACAGCTGTCCACAACTTGCATCTCTCTTTAAATGATTAATCTTTTGTACTATTACAACTGTATCTTTTGGACTCAATCTTCATCGTATGGCTTCTAGGCTCCTAAAGGCTTGTAAGGTGGATAAAAATGTAGAAAGACTACTTTCTTTCGAAGAATAGTGACTGACTTTTATGATTAATCTATTCTGATAGATCCGAAAAACCAAAGTCTCCAGACAACAAAATGGACTCTCTTCACTTCATTGAGCTTCTTTCACACAAACAATAATTTATGATTCATAATATTGTATGTAAGTTACGTGGAGAGTTGTATGTGCATTGGTTGTGATCTCATCATCTTCGGCTTGCATTATAGAGACTGGAGTAAGTCGTCCATTGTTTAGATTCTCAATAAAGCCTCTTTTTATTTAGGTGCTTGACGATATTGATGAGGATGTCATTGTCGGCAATATCTTGAACGGTAACCTTGTTTGCAGAATTACTAGCTCTTGTTTTTTCAATCTTCTTGATAGATGATGATAAACCTCCCATGCAATGAGTATTTTGATAAGAGTATGAAGGATGTTTTCAACAAGCATTGTTAGTTGGGGATCTTGGTTGAGATTGGAGAGAACCTCTATGAAAAAGATGTAACTGTGCAAAATGTTAGCATAAGGGGTGAATATTTGTAGAAAAATATAGTTTTCACTAAAGGATGGAAAAATTAAGATTTATTCACTAATTTTATGATGCTAATTTTAGTATTGGCATAGAAATTATAGTGAAGTTCGAAGTGGTTATTTTTTTGTTAAAATCATGATCTCACAGTTTTCATTGTTTCAAATGCAATAAAGTCTCTTATTTTATGCACATCAACACTTTTCTATCCATAGTTAGAGATGTTTAATGATTTTTACTAAGTTTATGGCATAAAATTAATCTCATATGCACCATGGTAGTCTTATCATCTATGAATTATTTTTGAAAGTGCGGATGAATTATTTTTGAAAGTGCGGGTAAGAATATGATTCATTTTTTACTATCCAAATACTATTTAAGATTCTTAAAGCTAGAGATATATTTGTAATAACCTTAGGAGTTGAAGTCAAATTTCTATGCGGATTCTTCAAGTTAAACAATGTTATTGTTTTTCTATGCTAAGAAAAGGTCATTTGGTGAGAAAATATTGCATGTGCTACATGATTAAAGTTAATATGCTAGTTTTTTCTATATAAAGTAGTTTATAATGTTTATATAGCTATTTTGATTGATATTATGTACCTTATATAATTGAGAAAGTTAATGTTTTAGGAGGAGTTTCTATTCTTGGCAGAGTGGAATATGGCTATTCAATGAAATATTGAGATTGCTGGTGGTACGTGAGATAGGTACAAAAATAATTGGTTCAAAGTGGAGATATTTCTTTCTTCTCATATATAGATTATAGAAAAATTGTTTTTTGTTTTTACCATATTCAATAATTTCTATATTTTGAGTTATCAAAAAAGGTTATTTTTTTTTTATAAATATAATTTTTATAAAACATTTAGGTATAGGTCTTTATGGGGTTGGAAGGTTTTTTCAAAATTTTATTTCATTAGTATGCATGATTGTTTTTACTTCTTAGAAAAAAGGACACTAAAGGGTCCTGTTTTGGTAGAACACTAGTGTTAAATTAAATCATAGTTCAAAGTGAGTTTTACAAACGAGTTTTAAAAACGGGTTTGTAGAACACTAGTGTTAAATTAAATCATAGTTCAAAGTGAGTTTTACAAACGAGTTTTAAAAACGGGTTCTAAAACGTTTAGTACGTAAGGTACTAAAGAAATGGAAATAAAAAAGGAGTATTATATTTTGTCCCAACATTGAATTGCTTTTTTTCAAAAAAACCATGAATAATGCATGTCTAGCATTCATTTACATATCTAGTGGTGAAAACACATAAGAGACTTAATCTACAACCTTATAGAACTTAGAAGACAATACTAGAGTAGAATGTACATATCAATGATGAACCGTGAATGTCCACTATCACAGAAATATATGAAGCATGCTATACAAACTAAAGTCTAAGATGACTGCAATGTCCTCGGTAGAGACATCATCTATGGGCTCATCATCAAATGTGCTAGCCCACGAAGATGTACTATCTGAGTCTGTATGTCCAAATGTAGTTGCAATCTCAGCAATCTCTCATCCCAAGTCATCATCTCCACTATTCCTTTTTTTCATGTACTCCAGTTCCTCTCTGCAGGACCTGTGCTACAATCTTGCGAAAGAATTCGCAAGGCTAATCTTTGCTATGATTCGTGAAAAAAATAATAGATCATGATTCATAACAAATAGATACAAATGGATTTTGAAAGACTAAATGGTAAAAATACTTACCAATAGTGGAGTACTCACTCCGTATTTCTCCCACCATGTGACCGGAGCAACCTGGTTCTTGCGTAGCCGTGCATCATGGGATACATTTTGCACAGTTATTAGCAATAGTGCACCTAGTGATAAACTTGTCTATGATGACATATGTGGAGCACTCTTGATTGAGGAGATTCGTAGAAAATCTATGGTTGGCACTCAGATTGGAGATGCATATAATGCTCGTGATTCTTACCAAGGAAAGAATCAACAACGTGGCAGTCCAAAGTAGCGCTCCATGCTACGGAATTGCAATCCCTCACTCTCTAACTGTGATAAAATACCAATATCACTGCCGCTCCATTGCATGATGTCGTCAATCCAGCTATCCTCTAGCTCAATGTCTGTAAATTGTTGCTCATTTCACCATAATGGATGAAGAATATGAGCAACGGCATGGATTGGTTTATGAAACCAATCCCATCTTTTTCTCACAGCATCACATAAAGTGGTCTTCTCAATAATAAACAATGAAGTTATAAACATCATACATGTGAATCATGATAAATTACTATTACTACATCATATGATGATTGATCAATTGACAGAACTTACTCAATGTCTGAGAGTTCGACAACTTTCTGGATGCTTTCTTGTATACGATCAATGTACTCATATAAAAGAACAAGTGTGCTTCCCTCCATATCTGTGATGAGAAGATCACTGTACACTGGATGAATGGCAGCTACCAACGTATCTCCCTTCGTCCAAAACTCATCATCTCCCATAACGAGCGCTAAGAATTGTGTGAAGAGAGAGTCTCCTCCTCTGACCTCTTGAATGTTATACCAATCCTCAGCCACCACCGTATGAAGAAGCCCTTTTCTTACTCTAAGGACCCTATCAAGTACTATATACATGTAACAAAATCGTGTCATAGAGGTTTTCTAGAAATCCAAGGTAGAGTGGGCATGAAAGATGTTCAATACTTTTGGCTTAGTAGTGACAACTTTCACAATGAATTTTGCTTTATCAAGGATCGACTTCACCCATGGAAGTGCCCCAATGTCTTCCATAAGCAAATCTTAACTGTGGGATGCACATGGTGTCCATGTAATCTTGGGGTATGCCTCTTCAATCATACACCCCATTGACACGCAGTTGGACCCATTGTCGGTCACGACTTGCACTACATTCTCACTTCCCACATCCTAAATGGCTTTCTTAACATGTGAGAATATGAATTCACCTGTCACTATTGTGCCTGGTGCATGGGCTGGTATAGCATGTAAAAACATTGTGCCCTTGTAAGAGGACACAAGGATGTTATAAACATTCCTTCTACGAATGTCCAACCAGCCATCGCACAAAATAGAGCATCCATATTTCTCCCATACAGATCATAGGGATAACATTTCAGTCTCTACCAGCTTTGTTTGCCTTAAGAGCTCAGTAGTGCACAAGGTTTGTCCTGAAGGACCCTCCCAAGCAACACCTATTCTACTAACAGCTTTCATTGCCCTCTTCCATGGAAGAGTACTAGAAACATTAAATGGAATGCCACATTGAATGAAGAGTTTGGTCAACTCTAGTGGCCTCTTCCATACGTTGTTTTTGCACTCCAACCCTTATATTGCCTCTCATGAATATATTACTATCAGGGATCTTTGAATGTGATGGATGACGTGAAAAAGAGGGAGAGGCATTGGCACCAATGAAACTCATACTCTCTGTGCGTGGCATTTTACTTGCACTGTGATCATGAACTTGAGGAGATAGGATTTCATCATGAAGAGGCTCATTACCCGCATGCACACTGCTCTCAGAGGATGGAGGCATAGGCAAATTACCCACCCCTCGGCTCAATTGGAGTTGAGCAGTCAACTCTTCTACAGTTTTTTGAGGTATGGAAGTGCATTTTCGAATGCCTTTTCCTCTCAAACCAAGGAGGTGAGCTTTCATGTGGGATGCCAAGCCACCATAAATGCCCTTGCAATAGTTGCATTCTCGAGAGGTGGGGCTATGAATTTTCACATGGTTACGGACGACATCGGGGGCTCTACCCATGGTGAAACTTGCAAAATAATGAAGGGCTAAAACTCTCTCTCTCTATGTATCTCAAAGAGAGAGAAATCAAAGAGCTTAGAGCGCTGAAAGTTGAAACTATGTGCAAAGAAGGGAAGAGAGTCTAGAGGACAAGAGTATGTGCAAAAAAAGAGAAGGCAAGAGAGGGAAGGGACTTTGAAATTATGCAACTCAAACTATGCATAGCTCATGAGGGTTCTCTACTCACTTCTCCACTAAGCCAAAGCTGAAATGAAAGCGCAACTCGTGAGTACATCAGACCTAAAGGCGTTGAAGTTTTTTTCCCCAAAAAAAAGGCAAAAAAACGTATTAGGATGTCCGGAATGTACGGACGTCCTAAACGTTTTTTATATTGCAAAAGAAAACGCGTTTTTTTAAACCATGAAGTAAATGGGTAGTTTAATTTTATGCATAGTGGTTAGAGGCATCATGATGCAAGAAGTTAGGAATTGCAAAAGCATAATCTACTTGACTCTATTTTACTATGTATTCGTTTGTTATAGTGAAGTTTGTTACATCACAAAGCATGTCCTAATCTAGATTATTACCCATTTTTGTTGCTTAAGCACTCTTTAATTTGGTGTTCCATCATTGAAAAAGATGGTAGAATTTGATGGATTGTATGTTGTCGACCTTCCAATGTCTCTATTTTTATTTGTCACTTAAAGGTTTGTGTTTGGACTATCACTTGGCTTGCACCATCCTAGACATTGGATGTAAATTCTGGTTATTTTTATTGAGCTTAGATAGCACATCTTTATTGTGTTGTAGTTCTTTCTTGTTGGAGGAGATGATGAATAGTCTTTAGAGATGAAGTGTTACTTAAACTTGCTTCACACCAGCCAAGAACAATTGCTGGAGAGTGTAGTGGGTCTCTTTAGCTTGCTAATGATCATAAATAATCACGTATGTTGTTTGAAACATGATACACTAATCAATGGAGCAAAACAGATAGATAGGAAATTAATTCAAGGTCATAGACTTGCTATTTTAGTCTCTACACCTATCAAGTATTTTGAAAAGTGCTATGAGCATGATAGCAATTAGTCTAATTCCTTTTGGTGGTATCTAATTGACTTAGGTAGCTACCAATCATGAGTGATTTCAATAAAAAAGATGAACTACACGCTAAGTATGATGTTTAGCAAATCATAGGACATGCCCTACATTTTTGAGTGCATCAGTCAATAGACCAGAGAGTAATGAAGTGATAATATCTCACGATTGAGAGAAGCAATGATAATGAGATTTTATAGCTATAAAGTAGACAACATATTGAATCTATGATGCTTTAAATCATGATAAATGATCAATTATACATTGAGAACAAGCTCTGAGAATATCACTGTACTAAAGTAGTCATGGCAGAGAAGTGAAGTGAAGATGTAATGAAAATGTATGTATTAGATCATATACAAATACAATGTCATTGGCAATAATCTATTGCACAATGTGAGAAAGGTGATTGAACTATGGAGTGAGCTCTCAAATCATAATGTATCCCCTTCAAAATGATCTCCTTCAAAATCATAATAGACAATCGATCTTGGGGTTTTGGCACATTCGAGACGCAATGGAAGCATTAATTTGTCGAAAATCTTAACCAAACATGAGATATAGGAAATTCACATAGAATCTAAGGTTTAAGATAGTTTTCTTTGTGTCCATGACATACATAGTCTGTTGAGTTGCATTTGCTAGGTCTCTATATTCTGCCTCTGTAGATGATAATGCCACAGTTGGTTGCTTCTTGGATGACCATGATATAAGCTTTGAACCTGCAAAAGACAAGTATCTTGAGGTTCTCCTCCCTTGGAGCCAACCTAATTTGCATCAAAATACATCTTTATGTCCAAGTCAGAAGTGAAAGTGTAAAAAAACCCTTCATTTATGGTACCCTTTAGATACTTTAGCACCCTCTTAATAGCTTCCATGTGAGGCTTTCTTCGTACATGCATAAACTGGCTTAATGTACTTACTTCATAAGCAATGTCTACTCTGGTTAGGGTTGCATAGTTGAGACTCCCAACAAGTTTTTGGTGACCTGTAACATCCTCAAGAGGTTCTCCTTCATGAGTACCAAGCTTATGATTAAGTTCCATGGGTGTACTTGCAATTTTGGTATTCTCCATCTTGAATTTTACCAACATATCATGGATATACTTTCTCTGAGTAATAAGCACACCAGAATCTATATACACAAGTTCTAGACCAAGAAAGTATGTTAATAAACTAAGATCATTGATTTTAAATTCTTCCATTAGTTGAGCTTTAACCTGCTTGATGCCATTAGCATCATTCCCTGTAATGATAATGTCATCCACATAAACATATAAGTAGATAACTTCTGAGTTGGTCTTCTTTATAAATAAAAAAAAATTTGCTTTGCTAGCCACAAAGCTTTGTTCCTACAAATAAGTAGCAAGCCTATGGTTCCAAGCTCTAAGAGCTTGCTTTAGGCCATAGAGTGCCTTCCTTAGCTTGCATACAAAACCTGGTTTATCCTTATCTTCATACCTTGGTGGTTGAACCATGTACACTTCTTTTGAGATCCATCCATTTAGGAATGCATTCTTAACATCTAATTGGTATATGTTCCAATTCTTGGAAGCAACAACACTTACCAAAAACCCTAATTATTGGCATCTTAGGCACAAATGAAAAAGTTTCTTCATAGTCCACCCCATGGGTTTGAGCAAACCCTTTTGCCACTAACCTTGCCTTATACTTGTTTATAGAGCCATTTGAAATTTTCTTGATTTTATATATCCACCTGGATCCTATTACCTTCATGCTTGGCTTCTTGGGAACCGAATCCCAAGTATGGTTTTCCTCAAGTGCTTCAACTTCTTCCTACATGGCTTCCCTCTATTCTTTCTTCTTATTGGCCTCTTCAAATGAAGAAGGTGCTTCTGTCATAGAGTCTTTAGTGATATACACAGAATGCTTAGTAACTAATGATGTGTTGTAGCCATCCCTTATGGGCTTTTTACTTTCCCTTTGAGATCTCCTGAGTGCTTGATTGGAGGACTCTGGAATATCTTCCAGTTGCTTGACCTTGGTCTTGCCACTTGACTTCCATGCCTTGAAATCAATTTTCTCTTCATCCTGTGAATATCTTCTTGGAACTGTTGATCTACTTGAGTGAGGGTTGGAAAGTCATTTTCCAAATAGTAACGTAACTTGACCTTCTTGCAATCTTCTTCAAACCATGAATTATTTTCATCAAACACTACATCCCTACTAACTATGAATCCTATTTGATCATAGCCAATAAATATACTTTTCAGCTTTAGGATCAAGCTTCCCTCTAATCTGAGGGAATATGTGCATAAGCAATGCACCCAAAGATTTTGCAGTGATCCAATGATGGTATCCTTCCACTCCATGCCTCATAGGGTCTCATTCCATCCAAGGATTTGGATGGGAGCCTGTTAATCAAGTATACGGATGTGGAAACAGCCTCTGCCCATAGGTAGTTGGGTAGTTTCTTCTCATTCAACTTTGATCTTGTAGCCTCTATTATCAACTTATTCCTTCTTTATACCTCTGTCTTGTAAGAATGAATCAAATTCATGTGAGAAATACTCACCACCTCCATCAGATCTGATCCTCTACAGGCTTCTACATGTTTGGTTCTCAACCAATGCCAAATGCTTTTTGAATCATGTAAATACTTCAATCCTTATGCTTCATGAAGTAAAGAATTATCCATCTATTGTAATCATCCATAAATGAAACATAGTATCTTGAACTTGAGATTGATGGATCTTTGCTAGGATCCTACATATTAGTGTGCATAAGCTCCAAGTATTCATACATGTACCCCTTTTTGTTGAATGGTTGCCTGTGAGCTTTTGCCAAATTGGCATGCTCCACATTTGTATATCATGTGTTGCTTGGATACATTTGGAATGCCAAGCATACTCTGATCCCTGCATATTTGCTTTAGTGTTCTTTCTCCTATGACCTAGCCTTTTGTGCCATATCTCTAGTTCAGATAAAGTTTGATCTTTGTAGTTGAAGAGTGTTATGTTTCTGGTGTCTTCAACCTCAAATGTTACAAACAATCTACCATATTTCTCACCTTTTGAAATCCTCTTGAAGCTTTGTTGAGGGTATTCTACACATGCTCCATGCCTTGTGAATCTGACCTGTACGCCTTTCTTAACAATTTATCCAATACTGATTAGGTTTTTTATTATGGTTGGTACATATAAGAATTTACTTAGGAGGTTCATGTTACCATCATAAGCTTTGATATTTCCAATTTTCTTAACAGAGTGTCTAGTGTCATCACCTGTTTGCACTTCATGCTTCCCTTTGGGTTCTTCAAGATCAGATAACAATTTTACATTTCCAGCCACATGATTGGAACAACCAGAATCAATGTAGAAAAGATGCTCATCATCTTTACCTTGCTTGGATATCATATTCATGATGAGTAGAGAATCCTCTTGGTCTTCTGTGTAGTTGTTATAATCTCTTCTTCCTCTGAAACCACCTTGATAATTATTGTTGTTGTAGCCTTGGTTGTAATTGTGATTGTAATTGCTTCCCCCATAGTTGAATTTGCCTCTGGATTGTCCATAGCTTCCTCTATGGAAGCCTTTTCCCCTTTGATTCCTTTTGTTCTTGAAGCATTCTTCTGTAGTGTGGTTGGTAAGGCCACATATGTTGCAAGGTGGAGTGTTGTAAGCTCTCCCCTTGCCTTGCTTTCCTCCTCTGCCCCTTCCTCTAGTACCTCTTCCTCTACTTGTGTAGTAAATTGGGAGGTACTAACCTCTTCATTCTTTTTGCTTTTACCCTTATACTTACTTTTATTCTTATATGTATAAAGGGCAGAAGATTGGTTACCTCTAGAGTGGTCACCATTCTTGTTGAGCTTTGTGGGTGAAGAGTTTCCCTATCAAGGTGTTGAGGTCAGGTATCTGCGTATCCATATAAAGGTCCATTGTTGTGGTGAAGAATTCCCACTTGTCATCAGCTTTGATGCCATTGATGATCTGCCTTACTATATATTCTTCTTTTATCTCCTCTCCAATGCTTGCAAGCTGGTCAGCCACATCCTTCATCTTGGTCACATAATCAGCCACACTTTGCTTTGGTTGCTTTTTTAGGGTTGTAAACTCCATCCATAGCTGGTTCTTCCTAGCTCCTGTGTTTGATGAGAAATATGATGAGAGTACTTCCCAAGTCTCTTGGGAGATCTTCCAATTCCTAATGTGAGGCAATAAGAAATCAGATATTGATTTTAGTAGATAAGACCTGGCAAGAGCATCCTTTGCATGCCAAGTGGTCAACTTTTCTTGCTTTTCCCTTGTGGGTTGATGTTTGCTCCTGAATGTTGGTATCTCTTCATCTCCTAAGATGTATCCATATAGACTTCTCCCTTGAAGGTAGGCTTGCATCCTTAGTGATCATGTTGAGTAGTTGCTTCTGTCCATTTTATCAATGAAGGATGGAAATCCATCTCCCATCTTGCTTGTTGTTACTCTGATACCACTGTTGGAGGAGATGTGGATAGTCTTCAGAGATGAAGTGGTGTTGCTTAAACTTGCTTCACACCAGCCAAGAACAATTTGTGGAGTGTGTAGTGGGTCTCTTTAACTTGCTAATGATCATAAATAATCACCTATGTTGTTTGGAACATGATCCACTAAAAAATGGATCAAAATAGATAGATAGGAAATTAATCCAAGGTCATAGACTTGCTATTTTAGTCTCTACACCTGTCAAGTATTTTGAATAGTACTGTGACCATGATAGCAATTAGTCTAATTCCTTTTGGTGGTGTCTAATTGACTTAGGCAGCTACCAATCATGAGTGATTTCAATAAAAAAGATGAACTACATGTTGAGTATGATGTTTAGCAAATCATAGGACATGCTCGACATTTTTAGGCTGTGTCAGTCAACAGATTAGAGAGTAATGAAGTGAAAATATCTCACGATTAAGAGAAGGAATGATAATGAGATTTTGTAGCTATAAAGTAGACAATATAATGAATCTATGATGCTTTAAATCATGATAAATGATCAATCATACATTGAGAAAAAGATTTGAGAATATCAGTGTTCTGAAGTAGTCATGGCAGAGAAGTGAAGTGAAGATGTAATGAAAATATATGGATTAGATCATATACAAATACAATATCATTGGCAATAATCTATTGCACAATGTGAGAAAGGCGATTGAGCTATGGAGTGAGCTCGCAAATCACAATGTATCCCCTTCAAAATGATCTCAAGTCATGATATCATGCGGATCATTTGATCCTCTTTTTGTAGTTGAGTTTTGAGTCAATCTTTTGAATTCAAATTCAAAAGTCCACCTAAAAGTAAATCCTAAACTATAGGATATATTCTCTCATGAATCATTTATGAGAGTTGATGCTTCCTAACTTCCTCGTGGATGTAGGAATCTTTTACAAAGGTAAATGTAATTGATTTTACAAGGGATTGATCATGTAAGGCTCCATGAAAAATATGCTAATCATCCAAGTATGTTGGCTTGGATTCTCTTGCACCAACATTTCTTGATGTTTTCTAGCACAAAGCTTCGAGGGGAAATGTAGATTTTTTGCACATTTAAGTTTTAGGTTATTGAAGTGTCTTTTTTGTAAAATTGCAATTCATGAGTTTGATTGTATAAAGTGTTGCATGGCATAGACTAATATATGTGTATTCGAAGAGGATGCAGCAAAATGTTGATTTACAGATTCAATGATACTAAGTCATTTTTTATTGTAAAAATTGATCAAGAAATGATTTCATGGGGACTTATTGTTTCATTATGTTGGCACAATGACTTTGATGTCAAAACTTCATGGTATTTTGTATTTTCTTTTTTGTTCAATATTCAATACTGATTTATCTCAATTCTATAAATATGGAAAACACAAATAATTTAGCCTTTCTATAGTTCAATTTGATAATAGCCTTATTTTTGGGTATAGTGACAATCATCTAATATTTACAATTACCGCAATTTATTTCTTTGTAATACAATTCAATGTTTTACAATTTTTAATGGTGAATTGCAGGCTTGCAACACCTTGGCAATCCTATTGCTATCCTAATGCTATGTGCAACGGGCTTCAAGAACTTCTATGACATTTTTAGACTCATAAACATTTTTCTCGATGGCCAAGAAGACCATTTGCTCAAGAAGTATTCTTACAAGTGCACACCACGTATGGAGAATGTATGTGTGAAGTATTGTATGCCCAAATTGTGCAAGAAGTTTCATCACATTGTCAAATGTTTGGAAAATGCATCATGTTATGGAAATTTATCTGAAACAAAAAATGATTTGGATGCGTTCAATGATTCACTTGATGAAGCACCTAAGTGGCATGAAGATCATGATGGCAAGAGAAGCAAGTGTTTCTCGAGTATGTGTCATATTTTAATGTTGCAAATGTGTCATATCTTAATGTTGCAAGAAGCGGTGAGAATGTTATTGAGTATGAAATTGATCTCGTGAAGGATGCAAGTGAAGATGATGACTACTATTAATGGGAGCTGGCTGAAGAATTTAAGGTTTAAGTGAATTTAATTTCTCAATCATCTAATATTTTAAAACTTGATTATGATATACATACAAAAAGCTGCAATGAAGCACGCTCTTTGGATCAAGGACATTTTTGAAAGCATGATGATGAAAGGAGGAAGTCAAGATCAATGTGAGATCCAAAAGAGGCAAGAAGTTTGCATGTTATCTCCAAACCTCATATCCAAACCTCATATCAGAGAGACCCATAACTTTGCAAGAAGACGGAAATCTTCAATTATCCAAGGACAAAGATCAATTTTTTACTTTGAATTTAAGAAGGTTATGCGATATTCAGGTTTTGAAGACAAGAAACACAATTATGACACCTTGAACCACAATATCGGAGACAAGAAATACACAATTATGACATCTTGAACCACAATTTTTCACATTGCAAGGTCTAGATTTAGATGTCTATGTGGAGACAAGGATATTACATTTGAACCATAATTTTTCACATTGCAAGGATTGGATTTAGGTGTTTGTGTTGTAAAGGATTGCAAGTTTCTACACTTTTTGATGATTTTTTTGTATCAATTGTTGCTTTTGCAAACATATTGATTATCAATCTGAAATAATATGCTATCTTGTTTAGCTTGTTTTTCGTTCAGAGAAGTGGAGATATTTAACTATAGTTGCAAGAAATATAGTGCTGAAGATTAGCCAACTTCAAGAAGAGAAAGCATCATTGGCATTTGAGTATTCTAAAGATTAGCAGGTAAGGATAGCAAACTTCCAATTGATGTTCAACATTGAGTCATTCAGAACTTGAAGAGTTAAGATTCATTCATTGAAGAAGGTTGAAATAATCTCAAATAGATTTATCAAGTGCACAAAAAAATCCTAAGAGATTTATTTTAAAGTGAATGCCATAGAGAGCATGCCCATCATTTTTTCTAGCAATTTGAGGTAGTGCATAGGGATGTATTTGTAAGACAATAGTTACGCAATATAACACAGGAGCAATAGCAGAGAAGATAACAGATATAGGAGAATCTCAACAATTTTCTACTAGCAGCAAGTACAAAGATGATGGCGTTGTCCACCCGTGCACTCTCAAGGTAGAGCTTAAATGGTGATCTAGACAACTCTAGATAGGGAGATACAAGGTAGAGGTATGCTGGCTCAACTCAATGTCTTAGGTAGTGCAGAAGTCATGTATATATAGGATCATGGGTGGCATGCCATGGACGGCTATACATGGGCGGTAGAGCGTGGGCGGCCACCGCCCGCGTAATTGCCATACACGGCTTAGACTGGTTGAACCGACCTAACAAATATAAATGATTTCTGACTCCGACAGGGAATATTCCATGGAATATTCCCTTTACCGTCGCGCCGGGGGCGCTGCCCCCGGACCCCCACCAGGGGGCCCGCTGGCCCCCTCGGACCCCCCAGCCAGGGGGCCCGTTGGCCCCCTTGGACCCCCCAGCCGGGGCTGCTCACCGCTGCCCCGGACCCCACAATTGGGGACCCTGGTAACTCCCTTTCCTTATAATATCTTACATGGTCCAATATGACCTTCATCCAACATTCAAGTTGGGATTCCCATCAATTGGGTAATGCACGCTTGGCTTCTCCTCATAAAGGGGGCCTTACAAAATGTGCATACAATCATGAGGGGTAGACATTGATCATACTCTAACACCCCCCCTCAATGTTTACCGATGATAAATCAAGTAGGTCTCGGTCCTATGCCCATCTGTTGAAGATGCTTGTTGAGCTGCTCTCTTCCAAGTGCTTTAGTGAATATGTCAGCACAATTTGCCTCTGTTGGGCAATATTCTAGCTCCACAATTTCATCTTCAATTAGCTCACGAATGTAATGGTACTGTACTTCTATGTGCTTGGTGCGAGCATGAAATACTGGGTTCTTTGCAATAGCCATACAACTTTGATTATCACACTTGAGTACAATTGGCATATTTGATGGAAAGCCTATATCTGCAAGAATCCTCCTTAACCAGACTGCCTCACAAGAAGCAAAACAAGCTGCTTTGTACTCTGCTTCAGTGGAGGAGAGTGCGAGAGTTGGTTGCTTCCTACTTACCCAAGAAAATATTCCTGAACCAAGTGAGAAACAATATCCAGAAACTGATTTTCTAGAATCACAATCTCCAGCCCAATCTGAATCACAATATCCTTGGAGTGTATCACCTGTGGTATACAAAATACCAAAATCCAAGGTTCCTGCAATGTACCTTAGAATTCGCATTCCAGCATTCCAGTGACTCTCCTTAGGTTTGTTGGAAAACCTGCTTAACACTCCAGCAGCATAGCAAATGTCTGGTCTAGTGTTGCACAGAAAAATAAGACTTCCAACGAGCTTCCTATACTTCTTAGCATCTACATCAGGCATGTTATCATCCATAGATAGCTTATGATTTACCTCCATAGGTGTGCTAGTTGGTTTGCAGTCCATCATTCCAAATGCCTTGAGAATTTCTTTGGAATATTTTTGTTGTGAGATGAAAATGCCATCCTTCCTTTGCCATACTTCAATTCCCAGACAAAAATGGAGTAGACCTAAGTCTGTCATTTCAAACTCAGTTCCCAAGCTGATCCGAGTTTGATTGATGAGTTCCTGATGATCTCCTGTAATGATCAAATCATCTACATATACAATGACAACAACTAGCTTGCTATCCCTTTTCGTTACATACAAGTTAGCATCAGAAGTACTTCTTTCAAAACCCATATTTTTGAAAAAATGATCAATTCGTTGGTACCAAGCCCGTGGAGCTTGCTTAAGTCCATACAAAGCTTTCTTCAACCTGCAAACTTTATTTTCTGAATTGGGCACCTCAAAACCTGGTGGTTGAGATACATATACCTCCTCCTTGAGGTGACCATTCAAAAATGCAGATTTGACATCCATCTGGAAAATAGGCCAAGACTTTTGTGCAGCTACTGCAAGTACCGTCCGAATAGTTGTCATGCGTGCTGTTGGTGCAAAAGTTTCTTGAACATCAAATCCTTCAATCTGTGAAAAACCCTGTGCAACTAATCGTGCCTTATACTTTTCTAATGTTCCATCAACTTTATACTTAGCTTTCCAAATCCATTTAGTACCTATTACCTTCTTCTTTGGCGGCAAGTCGACTAGATCCCATGTATCATTTTTGAGTATACTATCATACTCAGACTGCATTGCCGCTCTCCAATCTGGATCATCAATGGCTTCTTCAATGGTGGTAGGTTCCTTTATCGAACCCATGATATCTGCCATTAGAGCCATGTTAACAATGTGTTCTGAGGCTCTTCTTTGCTCCTCTATTCTCTTTGATCTTCGTAATCCATCCGATGATGATTCTGGTGCATCTACATGTGGATTGTGATCATCAAAGAGCTGTTGTGCCCACTTTGGTAGTGGCTTACGCTGTGCAGCTACAATTGGTTGGCTTTTTATTGAGGAAATTTCTCCATCAGATGTTTCCTCCTCCTCAACTTTAACCTGTCTTTTGATAGGCACAAGGTGAGATATTTCTCCGTTTGATGAGATAGTAGATTTACCTTTATCTTCTACTAAGTGTGGTCGTTCATCAAACACCACATCTCGGCTGACAAAAATCTTCCTTGCCTCAGGATCCCATAACCTGTATGCTTTAGACTCTTCACTATATCCTAGGAAGACACACTTTTTGCTTTTTGAATCCAACTTTGATCTTGTTGAATCAGGAATATGTGCATAACAGAAACAACCAAAAATTCTGAAATGCAAAACTGAAGGCTTTTTACCAGAATATGCTTCTTGAGGAGTCATCCCCTTCAGAGCTTTTGTGTAGCTTCGATTGAGGATGTAGACTGCTGTATTGACTGCTTCTGCCCAGAATGAATCAGGCATGTCTTGAGCCTTTAACATACAACGAGCCATTTCAACTACTGTCCTGTTCCTGCGCTCAACAACGCCATTTTGTTGAGGTGTATGAGCTGTGGTAAGTTGCCTTTTCACACCATGCTCCTTACAGTAATTGTTGAATTTTGTTGACAAGAATTCACCTCCTCTATCTGTTCTAAATTTCTTCAGTTTCCTTCCTGATTCACTTTCTACATACTTATGCCACGCTTTAAATTTTTCAAAAGCATCAGCCTTCTCTCGAATGAAATAAACCCACATCTTTCTACTATAATCGTCGACTAACAGCAAGAAGTAGAAAGATCCTCCTAAAGCAGGTGTAGACATTTTACCGCAGAGATCAGCATGTACCAACTCTAGAGGAGCTTGAGATCGATTGCTGGTCTCTCTTGGAAATGCCTTTCGTTGTTGCTTGCCCATCATACAAGCTTCACAAGGTTCCTGCAACTCTGAAAATGCAGGCAAATGAGCAACCATCCCTGTTCGTTGCATCTCCTTCAAAACTGCAAATCCGAGATGCCCAAATCGTTGGTGCCATAACCTGCTTACATCTTTATCTTCTGTAGCAGTTAAAGCACTTAACTCATACAAGTTATCCCGTCGTGTGCCTTTACCTACAACATTACCTGATGAATCCATGATTTCCGCACCACTCTTATTGAAGTGAACTTCGAGTCCACGATCTGTTATTGCAGAAACTGACAACAAATTTCTTTTGAGTGTAGGTACATAGAGAACATCGGATAACTTTTTCTCAACACCTGGAGAAGTGATAAAAGAGATGGTTCCAGTTTCTTCAGCTGGACACTTGGAGTCGTTTCCCACCACTACATTGATGGATTCCCGCAGAGGCACTAGGGAACTATACCAATCCTTTTTACTAGTCATATGGCGAGAAGCACCACTATCTAAAATCCATGGCTCATCAACACGAGCTTGAGCAGATGAACATACCTCTTCAATAGCTACCCAAAGTTCCAGCTCTGTGTTGTTTGCAGACTCTTTGTTCTTCCATGATGATTTTACAGTCCCATTCCGTTCATCAGCTTGCTTCTTTCTGCAATCCTTGATGGCATGGCCTTTCTTTTCACAATAGAAGCAACTTCCTGTGAACTTTTTCTTCTTTGGCTTCTTCTTTGATCCCTCTGAAGAGCCTTTACCTTTTGCATTTGCTGAGAATGCAGCATCAGTTGTACTTTGCCGATTCTTCAACCGCATCTCTTCTTCTAAAAGCATGGCACAAAACTCTTCAAATGTAAGAGGAGTTGGCCTTACCTGAGTGTTAAGGGCTGTTACTAATCCATCATACTTTGCTGGAAGAACACGTACAGATCTTCGAGCTAGCTCTTCTGGTGTTATAACAACACCAACTGCAGCCAATTGATCTTGAAGATGCTTTATCCGTTTGATAAAATCTTCAGCTTTTTCAGAATCAGAATGCTTTTCATTTGCCAACTGATTTTCTAAATTCTGTATCCTAGTGTGGTTCTTGGTCTCATATTGTCGAGCCAATATGCCCCAAGCCTCATGTGCTTTAGTAGTATGTTGAACTAAAGTAAGCACAGAATCACTTACACTAGTGACAATCGCACATAATGCATCAGCATTCCGCCTCTTCCAAGCTCGTAGAAGATCTGGATCTGGCTGAATCATCAATCTTGAATTTGCTGGATCTTCAACTGGTATAGGCTCTGGATCCAATCCCATCGGTCCCATGACAGTGTCAAGTAATTCATAGGAGTCCAAAATTGCAGAAATTTTGAACTTCCAGAGTGTATAGTTGGTTCCATCCAGCTTCCCTTCAGTGAATGCAGGTGGACGAATTCGAATAGGTGCAGCATTAACATTAGGTGAAGCACCAAGACTAGTGTTCGACGATGAAGCCATCATGTAATCACTCGAATAATCTACTGATATTCTAGTATGCTAGTAGGCTAAAATAATGATACTTCTCAAGCTATTCGAACCTTACAGCTCTGATACCATGTAAGACAATAGTTACGCAATATAACACAGGAGCAATAGCAGAGAAGATAACAGATATAGGAGAATCTCAACAATTTTCTACTAGCAGCAAGTACAAAGATGATGGCGTTGTCCACCCGTGCGCTCTCAAGGTAGAGCTTAAATGGTGATCTAGACAACTCTAGATAGGGAGATACAAGGTAGAGGTATGCTGGCTCAACTCAATGTCTTAGGTAGTGCAGAAGTCATGTATATATAGGATCATGGGTGGCATGCCATGGACGGCTATACATGGGCGGTAGAGCGTGGGCGGCCACCGCCCGCGTAATTGCCATACACGGCTTAGACTGGTTGAACCGACCTAACAAATATAAATGATTTCTGACTCCGACAGGGAATATTCCATGGAATATTCCCTTTACCGTCGCGCCGGGGGCGCTGCCCCCGGACCCCCACCAGGGGGCCCGCTGGCCCCCTCGGACCCCCCAGCCAGGGGGCCCGTTGGCCCCCTTGGACCCCCCAGCCGGGGCTGCTCACCGCTGCCCCGGACCCCACAATTGGGGACCCTGGTAACTCCCTTTCCTTATAATATCTTACATGGTCCAATATGACCTTCATCCAACATTCAAGTTGGGATTCCCATCAATTGGGTAATGCACGCTTGGCTTCTCCTCATAAAGGGGGCCTTACAAAATGTGCATACAATCATGAGGGGTAGACATTGATCATACTCTAACAGTATTAATGACACCTCTTCAGAAGCAACAAGATGCTCTGCTATTAATTTGTGGGAGTTTAGGATTGAGAAGAAACTAAAACAACACAAGGAAGAAGAAACTTAAGAGCATAACAGAGTGTACTACCAAGTGTAGAAATTACAAAGATAATGAACCCTTGAGACATTGGTCTATACAAAAGTCAAGGAAAAAAACCTCCTACAAAGGGGAAAAAGTGTTCTAACAATCATATTCATATATTCTTCATTCTTTTGGTTCTAAAAGTCTCGATTCATATTGCTTCATGAAAATGCCCCACGTACAAATAGAAGATATTATAATTAAGTTACTAAAATGAAGACAATTTAAACAAAAAAAAAGAATAAAACTTAGTAGTATGTAGTGTATAATGTTCTCGTCTCATGAAAAAATAAAACATTATATAAATTCCTTTAAAGCGTTTTAAAACAAATCATGTTACAAATTGTTATAAATCTAATCTATAAATGATCAAATATTTCTTTCCTTTTTTAGTGAAATCGTTGTAAGTGTTATTGTGTTTTGTAATCATATATAACTCTTTCCAAAGCTCTTGACATCATGATGTATAAATCTTGCCAAATCTCTTGACGTTTCACTATTTTGACTATGTATATCTTGTGTTGTCTAAATAAAGCATGCTGCCTTCTTTCCCCTAATCGATACTTATATAATCTGTTAAGATTAACCAAACTCATTCACAACTCAAGATACATTTCCATTTCACTCCAAATGCATAATCAATATGGAGCTTCGAAGTTTATCAAAGAGTTTCACGAAGGCATGCAAAATGCAAAAGTAAGAACTTATTAACAAGAATAAATTAATGAGATTTCACCCTTTATAAGCTTTTCCACAATCCATGGACTTCAATATATGAATCTATTATTCCTTTCTATTGAATGCATCTACATCATTGAACTTTTTTGGATCTCCATGCTTCTCAAAGTTCTTACACATTGAAGTAGATTACTACAATTTATTAAGAACTCAACATAAATTTGATGCTCTTCAAATCTGCACCCGAATAACATTTACATAAAGGTCATCTATACTTTCTAGAGTAAGATTCAACTCTATGTATTTGCAAAAACTACATGCATGATCCATAGAACTTCACTAAAAATTCATGAAAAGAAAAACATTTCGCATTTTAAGCACTTCCGTAACACTTTGAAAAGTGAAGTATGAACTCTTGTAACCCATAGCATGCCTCACATGCAGTTTTATTAGATAACTCTTTTTAATATATATCCCTTTATCATTTGAGACTCAACAATCTTTATCTTTTAAGGTTGAGTATATAAATCAAACCATCACTTGTTGAAAATTGTTTAAATCCACAAATAAAATGGTATTGTTTATGCAAAATAGTTTATATATGAATGAATTATCTAAGTGCGCCTTGAAAACGATTAGGTGATAAATAGATTTGAACATATTATCTACGATGTGTAAGAAGTTTGAAACAATATTGACCACAACATCATTGAAATATATTTAGTAGAGCTTATATGAACACAATTCTATTTTACATTATAAATTCCTTTTATAAAGATAACTTCAAAAGATTGCATATTGCATATATCCTCTCGTATTGATCCTTGCTTCGTAAGACACTATCTTGCTATTTATAATAATGATAATAACAACACTAATAATAATAATATAATAACAATAATAATTCCCAACTTTGGAAACTCCATTTGAATTATAACCTCAAAACATTCTCTTGTAAATTTAAAAATTAAGAGATGTCTTTATTGCTTTGAGTGATTTCTTCATTACTCATTTGAAACATAAGTGATGTCTTTGTTATTCATATAATTGTTCAATAATTTCAATTATTCTTCTATTGCTGATGAAACATTGCATGGCTGAAAATAATGATATGTTTTGCATGTACAGTATTGAAGATACATTGGTTGGTTCTAACGACCTATTGTGGACATACATCATGTGACATGTATTGATTGCAAAAACATTATGAAATATTATGTAGGTGAAATGTGTTCCTTTACAACTATTAATGTTAAAAATATAAGCCATAGAGGTGGTATCGAGGATATTATAGGTCCATGTTTTAGTGTAGTTCTTATTTTGAGTCCTTTTGTAAGTCCAATTTTGACTATATCAAGTACACGAACATCCCAAGCCATTGTAGAGCAACTTCAATGGAATAGTGGAGTTCAACTTGCTTTTATCTTTCAAGCATGCCATTGTCTCTCATACTCGATCATGCAAAATAGAAAAGGATGCTTTGGATACTCTTATCACACTATCAAACAAGAAATGAGGCTTGAGTTTCATACTTTCGAAAAAAAATGGAGAGATAAGAATCAAGATTATTATATAGAGAGTCTTCCCATAAAAAAATGAAAGATTTGAAGTAGTACTTGATTATGTAGATGAAATTTTGCAAGACAATTCAATTATGGAGATTGCTCTTAATGGTTTAGTTCATTCTTTGCAAAGTTCTGATTCTATTCTTCAATTGATGATGAAATGCAATCCAAATTCCTTGAGAAAGTAAAGAGATGCTAATTCTTCTGTTGCAAGAAGACCAGTCCAGGGAGAACTGGTCTATTACATGTATTGCAGCTCAAGTTTTTATTGCTAATCAAAAGGAGAAGAGTAAAGGCATTTCTTCTACTAAGTAGAAATATATTATTGTTCCGCAATCAAAGGGAGAAAAAGATAAGAAGAAATATAAGCAAAAATAGTTTAGTAAATATTATAAGGCAAATGATCATATCGTAAAAAAATATCTTAAGATTGTTGTTAAATAGGCAAAGAAGAAATAGGAAAAAATTATAGTTACAGGCACTTGCTTCTAAGGTTGAATTGTAAACTTAATACAAAGTGAAGAATGGGCATTTATTACATAATTTAGTTATGATCCACCAATGCATGACCATTGTATGTTGATTTTGGACTGAAATGTTTGGTAATTTGATAGTGGTTTGACCAAAAATATTACTTCTCAACATAGTTTTTTTCATCTCATTTGAGTGTGCCCTTGATGGGAATATTTTCATATGCACAAAATCCTTTATATGATGTCATGGGAGTTGGAAGTATTGTCCTTAATATTGCTCACATTAGTACATTCATATTGTTAGATGCCTTATATATGTCAAGGATCAAGAAGAATTTCTTATCAGGCTTAGCATTAGCATGTGGTAAATTATGTTGATGATAGGTGTATAATTTGTGATCTTTTTGACAATGATAAAATCATTGCATATGGTATGTTGTATCGTGGGCTATATAAGTTTACAAATTATGAAAAATCTGTGGATGATTAGGCATATGTAGTACAAGACTTCTAGGCCATTTCATATATAAATCTTTGGCAAGATTATTTTGTTCATCTAAATTTTGTCAATTTGTTACTACAAAAGTTTTATATGATGTCTTTTTTATTTAAAGTTTAGGCACATCCAAACATGTCTATGAGGGTTGCATTTTGGATGAGATGCAATGTTCTTCATTTTCAAAGATGGTAAAGTGAAGAGTTGAAAAAAAATTATAGCTTGTTCACATTGATGTCTATGGTCTTATGAACACATTATCTTTTGGTCTTTGCTCTTAATTTTTGACTCCTATTGATGAATTTTGAGCATGCGTGGACCTACCTAATAAAGCCAAAGTTTGAAGTATTTGTGTGCTTCAAACAATTCCTATTTACGGTTGAAAATCTATAATGGGCACCCTTCATTTTGATAAAGGAGGGGAGAATGCCTTTTGAAATCAATGCATTTTTTCTTCACTGTGGGATAAAACACGGGTGTACAATGGCGTATATATTGATATATTTTGGTAGCGATGTATGTGAACACACATAGAACCGTTGGGGTACTTTTTTCCATGTTTAGAAGGTTTTTTTCCTTTGATTTGTATATACACCTATTATCCTAACATGTAACTTATCTTTGTAAATTCACTTGGTAATACATTCTGTATTGTGTTGTGTTGCAAACTTCTTGTTCTTCCTTGTGCTCTTCCTATGCTTCCTTAGACCTCCAACTCCAACAATTAGTATCAGAGCAGCTCGTCGCTTCATCTAGGGTGTCCTTGACACCCCTCTAGACATACTCTTAGAATCGCATGAACATTGGTGGGCATACTCGAGGTGATTAGGAGTTCACAAGGCTTCATTATGTGGTGTGAAAATTTTAATATGAGCTCCTTTTGGCCTCCAAATGCACTATTGCAACTACTATGTAGGCCATTTCATCCTTTTGTGCCAAATATATATACATGTTTGGGTTCATCAGTACAAGCCCCTCAAATCTTCTATAGGCTTAGCATAGGTCAACAAGGTTTCTATTCAAGTTTAAGATACAATCATTTTTTTAATATCAGGTCATCTGCTCACTAGCCATGGTTGAATTGATGTATTTAGTGTATTCACTTGGGTGTTGAGGATAACTTGGATAGTACTAATTATCCATTGTGCAAATATAGTTATTGAAGGTGATGTAGATGGCATTGAAGGTGATGATTTTCAATATCTTGGTTGTTCTGTAGTTCTTGTTGCATGTACTGTATAAGAACTTTGTTGCGATGGAAGAAATATTCAAGCACATTCATTAGTAGCTTTGTCTGTCAAATGTGCCTATCCTTTACATTCGCTCCTGGAAGATAAAAAAGGATGCTTGGTATACACTTATAACTGTATACCATGCTCGTGTGGCTTACCTCCGGGAAAATTTGGAGAGTGAGCATATGGATGGACATTCTGTGGATAATTTTTTGACAAAGATCAAAGATTTGAAGGAGCAATTGATTTCTGTTCTTGCCAGATAGTTCACTTGTGCAAACTGTCCTTAACGGTCTTGTAGATTCATATCAGAGTTTTGCTTCTACTCTTTGATTGATAATGAAAGGCAATTCAGATGCCTTAGCATTTGAGGAGTTAGTCTCTATTTTATTGTTAGAAGATCCATTTAGGCAAAATAGGTCAATGCATGTTGCAGACCAAGCTTTCTTAGCTAATCAAAACGGAAAAGGTGAATGGAACTCATCTACTAGTAATAAAAAATATGCTATTATTACATAGTTGAAGAAGGAAGGAAAAGATGACAAGAAAACAAAAAAGCAAAAATAGTGGTAAGACAAATGATCATGTCATAAAGAGTTGTGCTAAAGTGGTTGCAAAAGAGGCAAAGAAGAAAGAGGCTAGAATAGTTGTTGCAAATTTCTCTACACCTAAAATGGAGTCTATGAATGTTGTTCAGAATGAAGAATGGGAATTTACTATTGTTTGTAGCTATGATCCATCTTCTCATTAGAGGTTTATGTTTGTAGTAGACTTAGATGTTTGGTACTTCAATAGTGGGGCAACCAAACATATTACCTGGTAGTGCAGTTTCTTCAGTTCACTTGAGCATGCCTGTATAAGGAATACTATCACATGTGCTAACAACTCCTCTTATCCTATGAAAGGAGTTGCTAAGTTCGTTATAACTTGTTGATGGCAGTCCTTTCACATTCTTAAATGCTTCATATGTGTTGAGGATTACGAAAAATTTGTTAATTTCAGCATTAGCCAAGATTAATTTGGCTATCAAATTTGTTGATGATTGATGTACAATTCATGATCTCTGAAATGGTGATGTTATTGTTGCTTTTGGCATTTTATGTCACATGGGCTATATAAACTCATAAACTATGAAAAATCTATGAATGATTCAACATGTGCAATTCAAGATTCTTAAGCTATCTTAGATGCAAAGCTTTGGCATGCATGCTTTGGTCATTTGAATTTTGTTGCATCATCTCTAGAAATCTGAAATGGCGTCCTCTTTGTGCAAGCTTGAGACACCTTGTAAACATGTTTCTGAAGACTATATTTTGGACAAAATGCAACATTCCTTCTTCCCAAAGGATGGTTCATTTCGAGTTGCTCATAAATTATAACTTTTTCATAGTGGTGTCTATAGTTCTATTCAAGCATCTTCATTTGGGAACTACCTTTACTTTGTGACTTTTATTGATGAATTCTCTAGGTATGCATGGATGAATGCATTGAAAGCAAAGTCCAAAGTGTTTATGTGCTTCAAAAAATTCTTAGTGATGATAGAAAATCTGTCAGCATGTAAATTGGGCTGAGCATGTCTTCTAATTTTAATGCATTTTTGATTGAGCATGGGATAAGATATCAATGTACAATGGTGTATACACCTCAAAAGAATGGAGTTGCTCAAAGAAAGAACATGTCTCTCATGGAAATGACAAGATGTATGGTCAAAATTATGGCTTTACCAGATAGCTTGTTGCTTGAGTCCATTATGTCTGTTGCATATATACTTAACATGTGTCCCACAAAAGCACTATAATAGATCACTCCTTATGAGGCTTTGGATGTTCGCAAGAAATCTCTTTCTCATCTATGTGTCTTTTTTGTCTTGCATATGCATTAATGCTTGAACACCAACGCGAAAAAATTAGATGATAAGGTAGTGGCATGTATTTTTGTTGGGTACAGTTTTGAAAGTAAAGGCTATCATCTATATCATCCACATAGTAAATGCATTGTTTTTGTGGAAGATGGAATTCAACCATTAGTTTTATGTACCAAGGAGACATTAGTTAGCTTGAAGGATATGTATGGCACTTTGTTGCCTCTTTTTATGTGGATAGTCAATTATTGGTCCAAATGATGTGATTTCTCAACCTTTATAGGTTCCACATGGTAATGTAGATCATTCCATTTCTAATGCAGATTTACATGATGCACTTGTCTATAAAAGAGCTAACATAGAAGAGGCTAAAACTATGCCTAAATTGATGGAGAGTGTTAATCTCCAAAAGAACAAGCTATCCTTGATGTTAGACCACCTCTATATCAAGAATAACTTTAAACTCCAACCAATTTTGAAGGACAAGTACCAAACTGTCTAGACTTTAGCTAACTGTGAAGAAAATCACTTCACAGAAAAGTCTCCTGCACATTACTCACTCATTGACTAATCAACTGTATAAAGAACCTGATGAAACTTTGTAGAATGTGTCATCTAAAGTTTGCGCACCTGCTCCAAGTTAAAACACTTTAAAAGCTTAAGTAGATTATGAGAGATGATCCAAACAATCTACCTATGTCTGAAACTGCCTTCTTGTAGAGTCGATTTTGACACCTGCAACTTCTAACACATAGTTCTCCCAAACTAGAACCCGTTTAAGTGAATGCTTTTAGCCATAGATGGCTTACCTTCCAACTTAGATTTTGACTCCTCATTTGTAAAAAACTTTACACTGTGCACTGAGATCTGATCAATTCTTTGATCATCGAGATTGCACCTGTTTCAGAAGACACTCAACACTTTCTCACACATAGATGTTCCTATACAAAATTCTCTCAGCCTATTTGCAATTAAGCTCTTAAATTTTAACCATAGATAGATTAACTATGAATTTAGATTTCTAGAAAAGGATTTATGATATAATCAAACATAGAAGGAGAACTGGAGAAAAGATAGATGCGCAATTCTCTGAACATTCTTTCTATTCAACTCATCATACATCTGATGGATGATACACACAATATTCATCATCTATTCTTCTCTATCTCATCTATATTTCATCTCTCTTAACTTATACAACCATATATATATATATATATATATATATATATATATATATATATATATATATATATATATATATATATATATATATATATATATATATATATATATATATATATATATATATACATATGAGTATTGATTCGTCATTACTTCAAGTATTTTGAAGTATTTACAAAACTAATGTACATATGTTTATAGAACTTTTCTTCCTGAACTTTCACTTCACTTCATGAAGTTAGACTTCAATCTTTTCTTCATATCTTTATTTCTAGGCTTCATATAATCACCAATTGTTGATTGTCTTGCTCCAATAGCTCCCCCTCAATCATCAATTGTGATTACCTCCATCTTCTTTATTCCTGCCATATCTTTAAACCTCTGCAACTTTGGTCCATCCAAGCTTTTTGTCATCATATTTGCAAGTTCATCTTTTGTAGGAGTATGCATAACTTCTATTTCTTTATCAACAACCTTCTCTCTCAAAAAATGATATTGAATCTCAATATGTTTAGTTCTAGCATGGAATACATGATTTGCTGCCAAAAATAAAGAGCTCATATTGTCTCCACAAATGATAGGAGTACTCTGAAAAATATCAAAACTCTTCATAAGAATCTTTAACCATATTACTTCCTTTGGAGCTTCTACCATGCCTTCATATTCTGCTTCTGTAGATGATAAAGCAACTGTATGTTGCTTCTTAGAGCACCATGAAATTAACTTATCTCCCACATAACACAAGTATCCATGTGTTGATCTTCTATCATCAGAATTACCTGCCCAATCTGCATCAGTGTATATTTTGACTCTTGTATCTGAAGTAAATCCATAGTACAAACCTTCTTTAAGTGTGCCCTTGATGTACCTAAGTACTCTTTGTCCTACAATCCAATGTTCCTTTCTAGGACAATGCATGAATTGAGATAGAACTCCAACTGCATATGATAAATCAGGTCTTGTTAATGTAGCATAAATCAAGCTACCCACCAAACTCTGATAAAGCTTCATATCTTTGAATTCTTCTCCTACATATCTACTCAATCTATGATTCACCTCCATTGGAGTTGGTGCTATCCTACAATCTTCCATTTTAAATTTGGTTAGCAAATTTTTTATATACCTTTCTTGAGCTACATATAATCCATGTTGAGTATATGAAATCTCCATTCCCAAAAAGAATGACAAATTTCCCAAATCACTGATTTTGAATTCTTTCTCCATCTGCTTCTTAATCATGTGTATACCTTTGTCATCTGTTCTTGTAAGTATTATGTCATCAACATAAATACAAATATAAATAAATCCATCCTCACTTGCTTTGACTAGCAAGCTACTATCTACCTTTGATGCTTGAAATCCAAGTTCCTTAAAGAACTTTACAAGCCTATAATTCCATGCCCTTGGGGCCTGCTTCAAACCATACAAAGCTCTCTTGAGCTTACACACATGATTTGGATACACTTGATCTTTGAAACCATCTGGTTGTTCCATGTAGACTTCATCTGAAATATAACCATTCAAAAATGCATTCTTCACATCTAATTGAGTTAATTTCCAACCTTTGCAAGCAGCAATTGCTATGAGAGTCCTTATGGTTGTCATCTTTGCAACAGGACTATAAGTTTCATCATAGTCCACACCATATGTCTGTGCATATCCCTTTACAACAAGCTTGGCTTTGTACCTAGATACACTTCCATCTGCAAACCTTTTTGTTTTGTAGACCCATCTACATCCAATGATCTTGTGACTATTTGGTTTAGGAACCAAATCCCATGTCTCATTTTCCATTAATGCATCATATTCTTCTTGCATAGCTTTTTCCCAATTCTTCTTTCCTTTGGCTTCATCCTATGTGGATGGATCTTCATCTGCTTTTAACATATAAGCATAATCTTTAGTAGTCAAGAATGAAGTATCATAGCTATACCTTGTAGGTTGCCATTTGTGCCTAGATGACCTTCTGAGTTCTCCACTTCTTGAAGTTTCTCGTTCATCATATTCTGGATCAAACATTGGTATTTCTTCTACTTCAACTTGTACCTCATTGTTCTCCTCTTCATCAAATATCTGAACCTTTGATTTACCTTTCTTTTGATTCACAAGTTCCTCATCATCTGCATGAATATTAATTGTACATGCATACCAAGTACCTTGCTCATCAAATGTAACATCCTTAGACACAAGGAATTGCTTTGTGGATGGACTCCACAACCTATAACCCATCTGCTTGTCATCATAGCCAATGAATACATACTTCTCTGCTTTAGGTTCTGTATAGCCTCTTAGCCCAAGGGAAAATGCATACACTCAATGATATTTTGCCTAAACTTTGTAATGCTAGGTAAGCTTTTATCACCCTAAGCCCTCAGTTTCACTCCAATGTATCCTTGGGGAAGACGGAAAGATACGTGCACAAGTAAGTATCCAACCCCAATGATTCCTTCTGACAACCTCCCTCTTGCACACTCTTTCCACATGCCATTATGCCGACACACATTTACCTCTCTCTCTCTCTTGCACTTCTCACTCTTCCATACACTTTCTCTCACTTATGCACTCTTCAAAACACACCCCAACAATCACGGTACACTCACTCAAATATTTTCTTGGTCCACATTATCTCTTCACTTTTTCTTTAATACTCGTGTGTATGATCCTCAATCGAATTGTGCAAGGCTTCCGGAGCGTGTTTGATATTCAACAGCCTACTCAGAACTTTAAGTTAATGAATTTATGCATTTAAATATAATGCAAAAGTATTTGCTAAAGTTCGTAGGATCCTCAGTTTGAAGAAATGGGTCATGCTTTCAACATATGTAAATCTGTGCACAAACACATTCATGGTTTTTTGGGTGGGTGAACCATCAAAATTTATGCACCTAAAACTCTTTCGTGACCTCGGACTTATCAAAATTTCCCTTTTTACTCAGGGCAAGCTATCTAACAACAAAATCCCACTCAATCAACTTTGAACATCGATGATCCTAACACATAGCAAATTACATGCAAAAGATATCTAGAGGCAAGGAAAACAGAAATAAAGATGGGTTTACAATCTTTGGGCTAACCAAGTACGCAGATCTCAAACATTTCACAACATTCAAAGTTTCTAAAATTGAATTGTAATACATAAATCCACAAACTTCTTCATAAAGGTTGATACACAGACTCAAACCTGAGACTTTTGACTCAGTAATATGAGATATACCAAAGGAACAGTTCTTCGAAATTCCAGCATAAATGACGCTTTGATTCTCTGCCCATTCAGCTATATGCAATGTCTCAGAGTATCCTGTGAGCTGCACACCAAACAAAGTGTTGTCTTTTGTTTCCTTCCCATGATGATGAACGAGAGTGAGACCTCCTCTTCTTGGATTCTGCCCTTGCACCTTTCTTTAGTTGTCGGGGATCAACTCCATGCCTAGCCAATTCTGCGTAGCATTAAAGTGCACTGAACTCTTGCTCTATCACATGATGTATTCATTTATTCCATGTCAACATTGCACGACTGTTTACTCATCCTTTTTATGCATAGCTTTCTTGTGATGCTTTGGTTTCCTCCTATCTTGTAGCCAGTCCTTTGATATCCAGCTCCTTTGCTATTTTGTTTGTAATTATAGATTCAAAATAACTTTCCTGGTCCTCAACGCCTTGATATAACATGCTTCTATTTTCCATGGGTTGCATATACATTCAGCAATGCATTGAATACCCTGGCTATCAACCTTCCTCTCAGGATGCGAACTCAAGAGCACACAGTGGCTCCCCTTCCGAGAGATCTTCTACCCCAAATTTAAAAAGCATGACAAATGGCCTTCCCCTCCTTGAGCCAGAGCCTCCAAATGGTCCTACTTAGTGACATAGACAAGGGTAGAAGTCTCTTTTGCTCTCCCCCTTCCTCTCGTGTACCTGCACACACAAAATCGAAAGAACAAAGAAAGCTGCCAAAAAAAGTTGGTCTTATGGTTCTTATTTGCTACACTTGCGCCTCCTGAACTTGAGATCTTGTTGGGCTTCCATCATTCCCAAGGGCCTTTCGGGAGCGAAATCCGATTGTGTTTCTCTCCTCTCATCCCCATTAGTCCTAATTCTCATACAAAATGTGCAATCATACCTTAAAACAAGCCTCTCTTCTTACTGTGTCCTCAAGGAAATGAATAGCAGAGAGCTGCGGCGGCAGCCCTCCATCTCTCTTCTATCAGCAAAAATTGCACCTCCCGTCCACTGTGTCGTCCTCCCAGGTTTTCCTTCTAGGCTGTTCTCCTAAGAGAATCTGATATGCACCCCACAAAGCCAAGAGAAGACCCCCGAGTAGTTCCACCCTTTTTATCAAGCACTCTCGAAGCTCTTGAATTGCTCTCCTATGGACTCCTTAGAATAGCAGTCGTACGCTTTTCTCTCCATCCATCCAAATAAGGAGGAACATGACTTGCTACTGCTGCCTAAATGCCTCTTGCTCGTTCTATCGTTCACACTCCAACCTCTTGATCCTCGCTGAAGTGGCCAGCATCGTATATCTCTTTGGATACGATAAACACGAGCCCATGGAAGTACAAGTGACAGCACTCTTGCTATTCCCCTTCGCCTGCTTCTGCCATGAATGCTGTGTAAAGGTGCTCTACCAGAAAGCCCAAGAGTTGCCTCTGATGCTCCGTGAATTCCCCCAGCAGCCCTCGTTCTCCCCAATACCTGGACACTCACCACCACCCGCTCGTTGTCCTCCACCCGATCATACCAAAAACCAAAAAACGGAGAAGAGAGATAAAGGCCTACCGCCCAATTCGTGTGAGAAAAACAAAAGAAGTTTCTACTTTCTGCACACAAAACAGAAAGCGGACAATTTTGTTTTTATCCTCTGATAATTAGAACGGCCAGCCTTTGGGATAAGAACAAAGAAATGGCTGAACACCTCCACATCTCTGAATTCTTTTCCGATGAGGTGTCGAAGATCAATTTCCAGAAATCGGTCAAACGATTGTATTTGATGTTTGATAAGAAAGCATCCCCCCTGAAACAAAGCCGCTTCTAATTTCCTCTGCACGTCAGTATTTCCTATGTTCTAAGGAGGCTTCTCCATGCTCAATCCCTGCGAAGGAGCTTCTTAGAACCCTTGATGATAAAATATCCTCCAACTTCAAAAGCACAATGGCCTTTTTCAAGTGAAACCTTTTCTCCACATCCCTGCAATCTGCAATAAGAAGATCCCACCATCACTGGAATCCTCCAAATCGAAACATTCTTCATAGTTTCTTCCTGTTCGAGTTCTTGTCCCTTCCTGTTCAAACAGCCCATGCTTGACTTCTCATTATAATTCATAGTCGATAGCCCTGCCGGCCTACGGCGAAGCTGGATGGGACTCGTGGACTTGACCACCCGATCGAGTTTGTTCCACCCATCTACCAACCCAACGCAGCGCGCGGCACACAGACGACTAGCCCTATGCGAAACTGACGTTGGTTTGTGGCTTTGACCACCCGGCCAAAGTGGGTCCACCCACCTACCGGCCCACATAGGCGCGTAGCCACATGCACACATACATAAACATATATATTTTTTCCATTTGACATCCCAATAAGACGCATCTCCTCTCTGTTGCTACTCAAGCCAAAATCCAGCCACTAATGTCATGGTCAACTTTTCCTCTCAAAACCCGCACGCACTAACTACCTTCTCAATCTGAAAACCCCAAAAAAAAATGCCACTTCAGTCCTAAGCGTACAACAGACTTGGTCCATCCATCCTCACATCTCTGACTCGCAATCCGCAAAGCAAACCCTAATGAGACTCAAGCCGTCCTCATCGACATCCATCTTCTTGCCTATTTTTTTATCTCCAACCTCTGCCTCGCAGAGATTCCACCTGACCTGATAGATGACCTTGAAAACTACCATTAGCCGTTGTACCTCTTAGTGCCTCAAGCCTCACCGCTAGGTCTCTTAATCCTTGTTTGTTGTGCTCAATATCGCTCTGGTATTGGAACAGGTCACAGTCGATGCTTCGAAGCCGATTCCATATTTGCTCCATTTCTTTATCCTCTCTCACCCTTTTTGCAGATCCGAGGGGAATATCTTCCCTCTTCTCAACTTGAACGGTCAACTTCTCGACTTCCTCTCTAATCGATCTTTCCTCCCAAATCCTACTCATATTTTCTTCATCTAGATCATCTACCTTTTTCGACAACTCATTCTTTGTCTCTTCTAACTCTGCTCTGAACGCCCTCAACCTGTCCAACACCATTTTTAGCTCTTCCTCCATTTTTCCCGTTCTCGGGTCCACTTGTCCTCGCGTCTCGTCATCTTTTTGATTCATCCACCTATCGAGCTTGCTACTTAGCCTTGCATTCTGTTTCTCTACATGTCTCATTTTCTCATCGCTCGCTGCTTGGGCACTCTTCATTCTTTCTAACTCCAGGTGGAACTCCTCACATGACTTACCCGCTTGATCACTGTATTGATGGATTATGCTTTGTACCTTCTCAATTTCATGCTCCATCCGTTCGACTCTCCTCATCAGATCATCCCTATCTCTTGAGGGCTCTTCTTCGATCATGACATGGTAGCAGTCTATTGTTACCCGACCAGTTCTAATGTCCAAGACTTCTTTTCTCATTTGCCTTTCCCTTCTAACCCCGCTTTGACGTTGAAGTGTTTGGATTTGTCTTTTTAAGTTGTTGTTTTCCCCCTTTAACTCTTTATTCTCACTTTTCACCGATCGCATTTGCTTTTCCCAATTTCCTAGGAGTTCTGCCATTTTCACTTGATTTTCCTCTATTCTCTCCATCTTGACCTTATCTCCATCCCGCTCCACATGCAACCAATTGACTTGACATTCCAAGCTCTTCACAAGCTCTACCAAGGCTCGGTCCGAAGATCCAGTGTCCTTGCTCTCACTTGCTTGCGGTCTCTGTGGACGAAGTAACTCCGCTCTTGTCAACCTCCACATATAGAGAAGATACACACCTATCAGGTCCATTTGTTGCAACCTTTCTGACATTCACTTCTTTTGAGCTACACACGTGCTCACGTAACCGCTTTTTCCCGCAGTCCTCACATGTGGGGACAAAATCCAACGGGGTGCATACACGAGGGCAATATTTGGCTATATGCCCAATCTGCTCCCAACACCAGCATCTCACATAATTTGATATCGGGCCAAATTGCCACCCTCGATTCACATGATGTCTCATGGTCGGATAAGAATATATCCATCTCCTATTTTGTCCAAAATTCAGTTGCCTCATGTTGGCCTTCTCAAACCCACATGCTTGCTCTTGTTGGGCCATTTCTTTATTGAAGGTCAAAGAAGATCTAGGATCGACTTGGCTGTGCCACACGATTGGGGCACCAAGCGAACTCGTAGCACTCTCTATGAGATGTGCTAAGCCAATTCCCGGCAAACGCACCAAAATGTATAGCCTCTTAGCCCAAGGGAAAATGCATACACTCAATGATATTTCACCTAAACTTTGTAATGCTAGGTAAGCTTTTATCACCCTAAGCCCTCAGTTTCACTCCAATGTATCCTTGGGGAAGACGGAAAGATACGTGCACAAGTAAGTATCCAACCCCAATGATTCCTTCTGACAACCTCCCTCTTGCACACTCTTTCCACATGCGATTATGCCGACACACATTTACCTCTCTCTCTCTCTCTTGCACTTCTCACTCTTCCATACACTTTCTCTCACTTATGCACTCTTCAAAACACACCCCAACAATCACGGTACACTCACTCAAATATTTTCTTGGTCCACATTATCTCTTCACTTTTTCGTTAATACTCGTGTGTATGATCCTCAATCGAATTGTGCAAGGCTTCCGGAGCGTGTTCGATATTCAACAGCCTACTCAAAACTTTAAGTTAATGAATTTATGCATTTAAATATAATGCAAAAGTATTTGCTAAAGTTCGTAGGATCCTCACTTTGAAGAAATGGGTCATGCTTTCAACATATGTAAATCTGTGCACAAACACATTCATGGTTTTTTGGGTGGGTGAACCATCAAAATTTATGCACCTAAAACTCTTTCGTGACCTCGGACTTATCAAAATTTCCCTTTTTACTCAGGGCAAGCTATCTAACAACAAAATCCCACTCAATCAGCTTTGAACATCGATGATCCTAACACATAGCAAATTACATGAAAAAGATATCTAGAGGCAAGGAAAATAGAAATAAAGATGGGTTTACAATCTTTGGGCTAACCAAGTACGTAGATCTCAAACATTTCACAGCATTCAAAGTTTCTGAAATTGAATTGTAATACATAAATCCACAAACACCTTCATAAAGGTCGATACACAGACTCAAACCTGAGACTTTTGACTCAGTAATATGAGATATACCAAAGGAATAGTTCTTCAAAATTCCAGCATAAATGAAGCTTTGATTCTCTGCCCATTCAGCTATATGCAATGTCTCAGAGTATCCTGTGAGCTGCACACCAAACAAAGTGTTGTATTTTGTTTCCTTCCCATGATGATGAACGAGAGTGAGACCTCCTCTTCTTGGATTCTGCCCTTGCACCTTTCTTTAGTTGTCGGGGATCAACTCCATGCCTAGCCAATTCTGCGTAGCATTAAAGTGCACTGAACTCTTGCTCTTTCACATGATGTATTCATTTATTCCATTTGTCAACATTGCGCGATTGTTTACTCATCCTTTTTATGCATAGCTTTCCTTGTGATGCTTTAGTTTCCTCCTATCTTGCAGCCAGTCCTTTGATATCCAGCTCCTTTGCTATTCTGTTTGTAATTATAGATTCAAAATAACTTTCCTGGTCCTCAGCGCCTTGATATAACATGCTTCTATTTTCCATGGGCTGCATATACATTCAGCAATGCATTGAATACCCTGGCTATCAACCTTCCTCTCAAGATGCGAACTCAAGAGCACACAGTGGCTCCCCTTCCGAGAGATCTTCTACCCCAAATTCAAAAAGCATGACAAATGGCCTTCCCCTCCTTGAGCTAGAGCCTCCAAATGGTCCTACTTAGTGACATAGACAAGGGCAGAAGTCTCTTTCGCTCTCCCCCTTCCTCTCGTGTACCTGCACACACAAAATTGAAACAACAAAGAAAGCTTCCAAAAAAACTTGGTCTTATGGTTCTTATCTGCTACACTTGCGCCTCCTGAACTTGAGATCTTGTTGGGCTTCCATCATTCCCAAGGGCCTTTCCGGAGCGAAATCCGATTGTGTTTCTCTCCTCTCATCCCCATTAGTCCTAATTCTCATACAAAATGCGCAATCATACCTTAAAACAAGCCTCTCTTCTTACTGTGTCCTCAAGGAAATGAACAGTAGAGAGCTGCGGCGGCGGCCCTCCATCTCTCTTCTATCAGCAAAAATTGCACCTCCTGTCCACTGTGTCGTCCTCCCAGGTTTTCCTTCTAGGCTGTTCTCCTAAGAGAATCTGATATGCACCCCACAAAGCCAAGAGAAGACCCCCAAGCAGTTCCACCCTTTTTATCTCGGACAAGCACTCTGGAACCTCTTGAATTGCTCTCCTATGGACTCCTTAGAATAGCAGTCGTACGCTTTTCTCTCCATCCATCCAAATCAGGAGGAACATGACTTGCTACTGCTGCCTAAATGCCTCTTGCCCCCCCGTTCTATCGTTCGCACTCGAACCTCTTGATCCTCGCTGAAGTGGCCAGCATCGTATATCTCTTTGGATACGATAAACACGAGCCCATGGAAGTACAAGTGATAGCACTCTTGCTATTCCCCTCCGCCTACTTCTGCCATGAATGCTGTGTAAGGGTGCTCTATCAAAAAGCCCAAGAGTTGCCTCTGACGCTCCGTGAATTCCCCCAGCAGCCCTCGTTCTCCCCAATACCTGGACACTCACCACCACCCGCTCGTTGTCCTCCACCCGATCATACCAAAAACCAAAAAACGGAGAAGAGAGATAAAGGTCTGCTGCCCAATTCGTGTGAGAAAAACAAAAGAAGTTTCTACTTTCTGCACACAAAACGAAAAGCGGACAATTTTGTTTTTATCCTCTGACAATTAGAATGGCCAGCCTTTGGGATAAGAACAAAGAAATGGCTGAACACCTCCACATCTCTGAATTCTTTTTCGATGAGGTGTCGAAGATCAATTTCCAGAAATCGGTCAAACGATTGTATTTGATGTTTGATAAGAAAGCATCCCCCCTGAAACAAAGCCGCTTCTAATTTCCTCTGCACGTCAGTATTTCCTATGTTCTTAGGAGGCTTCTCCATGCTCAATCCCTGCGAAGGAGCTTCTTAGAACCCTTGATGATAAAATATCCTCCAAGTTCAAAAGCACACTGGCCTTTTTCAAGTGAAACCTTTTCTCCACATCCCTGCAATCTGCAATAAGAAGATCCCACCATCACTGGAATCCTCCAAATCGAAACATTCTTCATAGTTTCTTCCTGTTCGAGTTCTTGTCCCTTCCTGTTCAAACAGCCCATGCTTGACTTCTCATTATAATTCATAGTCGATAGCCCTGCTTTCCTTTACCAATTATCTGTATATACATTGACCACCATGACAAAAAGCCATGTCTCCAAGTATTGCCTCCCTTGACAGCCTCCCTTTTTGACCAAGAAGTTGTGGTGTTACCTCCAAATACTTCTCATCAATCATCAAATCCACTCTTCAAGTACCTGAAATCAAACGTATTGTCCTGCCAAATAGCAACACATTAGTGCATAAAAACCAACCATTTCTTGAGCTAATAGGTTCCACTTTATGCCTCAATTGAGATGGCACATATGCATATGCCAAACATCCAGATATTTTACAATGATCCAGTGTAGGTCTCTTACCGCACCAAGCTTCATATGGTGTCATACCCTGCAAGGCTTTACATAGTAACCTAGTGACCAAATATATGGCTGTGTTTACAGCCTCAGCCCACAAATAATTAGGACAATTTTTCTCCTTCATCATTGATCTTGCAAACTCATCAAGAGTTCTGTTTCTTCTCTCTGCTACTCCATTTTGTTGAGGAGAGTACCTGCAAGTAACCTCTCTCTTTATACCTGCATTCCACAGATAATCACTGAATTCATTTGAGAAATACTCTCCTCCTCCATCTGACCTTAACCTCTTCAATTATTGACCTGTAATTCTTTCTGCATATGCATGATAGTGTTTAAATGTATTAAACACTTTTGACTTGTCTTTGATCACATAGATTGTAATCCACCTGGTAGCATCATCAACATATATGACATAATATCTTGAACCATTTATACTGAAGTCCTTTGAAGGACCCCACACATCTGTATGTACCAATTCAAGTCTTTCTAAATACATAAAACCATGCTTAGAATAAGACTGCTTGTGAGCCTTACCTAATTGACATGCCTCACATCTGTATGTCATATGTTGACCTGCAACATTAGGCAATCCAAGTACTGAACCAATGTTAACCATATCTTTGATACCTCTTTCATTAAAGTGTCCAAGTCTTTTATGCCAAAGATCCAATTCAGACACCTTTTGCTCTCCATATGTGAACATAACATGTCCAATATTACCTTGTATCTTTAATGTGAAGAGCCTTCCTTCCTTCTTTCCTATAACAATTTGTTTATACCCTTGACTAGGGTCTTCAACATAAACTCCATCATTAGTGAACCTTACCTCATATCCTTTTTCCACAATTTGTCCTACACTAATCAAATTCTTTGGAATTGTAGGAACATACAAAACCTTATTCAAGAGAGTACTTCCATCTTTGGCTTTAATTGAACTAATTGACTTCAATTTGTGCTTTGTATTTTCACCTGTTTGGACTGTGTGATTGATTGCCTTATGATCTAGATCAGTCATCAAAGCAATGTTTCCACTCAGATGATTGCTACATCCTGAGTCAATATAAAATACTCTCATGTCTTCATGTGAGGCTTCACATGTTGCATTCATAATAAGAGTTGAATCTTCTTTCTGATCTGATGCATAATTGTAGTAAGTGTTATTATAGGATTGATTTTGGAAGTTTCTTCCTCCACTTCTTCCAAAAGAATTCCTACCACCTCTACCTCTGAAGTTCCCTCTCTGATATCTGCCACCTCTTCCTCTCTGATTAAAGTTACCATTGCTTTGATTATTATGCCAACAATCATGAGATAGATGATTGGTCTTAGCACATATCCAACAAGCTCTAACATTATCTTTGTTATTTCTGCCTCTTCCTCTATTTCTGCCACTTCCTCTTCCTCTCAGGAAGTTTGCTTGACTTGAAGTACCTTCATCTTCAACTGATTGTTTCTTTCCTTTACTAGCTTTCTTCTTGTCTTTAGAATACATTGCATGACCTGCACTCTTCTCAACATCTCCTTAGATATCATTCTAGCATATGTCCTAACAATTGATTCAAATCAGGAGTGAAATGATCTAATGAAAGTTCTGTAGACAAAATAAAAGGCTTCCACTTCTCATCTCCTCTTAGCCCTGCGAGAATTTGTCTTACCAACTTATCTTCTTCAATATCTTCATCAACTGCACCTAAAGAATCAACAATCTCTTTCATCTTTGTCACATAATCAGATATTGATTGTGAAGCCTTCTTCTTGAATGTAGTAAATTTTGCCCATAATGAAGCTTTCCTTGATTTGATTGTTTTCTGAAAATGCTCTTCCAAAGCATTCCATATGTCACTTGCACTTTCAAGTCCTTTGATATGAGGAAGCAAATAATCATTCACTGCCATGTAGATTATGCTTCTTGCTTGAGCATCCTTCTTCATCCAAATCTTTATATCTGCAAGCTCCTCCCTAGTTGGAACACTAGGATCTTTGAACTCTGGCTTTTCTTCCTCTCCTGTGATGTATCCCATCATATCTTTGCTCATGAGATGAGCTTTCATTCTCATAGACCAAGCTGGATAGTTCTCTCTATCCAACTTCTCAATTTGGAGACTATCTCCCATCCTTTCTTCACCTGTACTATCAAATCTTTAATCCTTATAAGGAATGAATGTACCTTAGCTTCGAAGTTTGCTTTTGATCCTTTTGATTGCCTTTATGTATCTCCCTTCAGTTTTTCTTTCACACTTTATCCTTTTGAATATTCAAGGTTTGAAATTTGTATATCTGCAGCAGTTGGTGTCTTTCTTTTCCTCAATCTGATAAATCCTGCTCTGTTACCACTGATGGAGAGTGTTAATCTCCAAAAGAACAAGCTATCCTTGATGTTAGACCACCTCTATATCAAGAATAACTTTAAAATCTAACCAATTTTGAAAGACAAGTACCAAACTGTCAAGACTTCAGCTAACTGTGAAGAAAATCACTTCACAGAAAAGTTTGCTGCACATTACTCACTCATTCGCTAATCAATTGTGTAAAGAATCTGATGAAACTTTGTAGAATGTGTTGTCTAAAGTTTACACACCTCATCCAAGTTAAAACACTTCAAAAGCTTAAGTAGATTATGAGAAATGATCCAAACAATCTACCTATGTCTGAAATTGCCTTCTTGTAGAGTCGATTTTGACACCTGCAACTTCTAAGACATAGTTCTCCCAGACTAGAACCCTTTTAAGCGAATGCTTTTAGCCATATATGGCTTACCTTCCAACTTAGATTTTGACTCCTCATTTGTAAAAAACTTTACACTGTGCACTGAGATCTGATCAATTATTTGATCATCAAGATTGCACCTGTTTCAGAAGACACTCAACACTTTCTCACATATAGATGTTCCTATACAAAATTCTCTCAGCCTGTTTGCAATTAGGCTCTTAAACTTTAACCATAGATAGATTAACTATGGATTTAGATGTCTACAAAAGGATTTTTGATATAATCAAACACAAAAGGAGAACTGGAGAAAAGATCGATGCGCAATTCTCTAAACATTCTTTCTATTCAACTCATCATACGTTTGATGGATGATACACACAATATTCTTAATCTATTCTTCTCTATCTCATCTATATTTCATCTCTCTTAACTTATACGACCATATACACGTATATATATATACATATGAGTATTGATTCCTCATTACTTCAAGTATTTTGAAGTATTTACAGAACTAATGTACATATGTTTATAGAACTTTTCTTCCTGAACTTTCACTTCACTTCATGAAGTTAGACTTCAATATTTTCTTCATATCTTTATTTCTAGGCTTCATATAATCACCAATTGTTGATTGTCTTGCTCCAACATAAATGACTAGTGCAAACTTTGAGAAATAACAAATAAGACGTATCTTTGTCATATCATACTCATTCAAGCTCTCATAGTGCTTCCTTTACATCAGATTGCTATGCAATGGCTACCTCTAGTCTTTATGATGAGAATGAGTTTGTTCCTTTTGATGAAGCACATAATTAAAAAAATTATATGATTGCTATGTAATCAGAATATGATGCTATTTTGAAGAATGGTACTTGGTCTTGATGTGATTTGTCTCTAGGAAAAAGAGCCATAAACACTAAATGTGTATAAAAGTTGAGACATAAGCCTAATGGAACAATTGATAAATATAAGTCTAGGCTTCTTGCCAAAGGTTATGCTCAAGAGAGAGGCATTGATTTTGATGAGATCTTTGCTCCCACATGTTGAATGACCATTCTTTGTAGCAGTTGTGCACTTATAGCTCATCATGGTTGAAATGTATATCGATCGGAGATTAAAATTGCATTTTTGAATGGTAGTTTACATGAAGAAACATATTTATTTCAACCTCATAGTTTTGTGTAGAAGGCTCATGAAACAAAGCATGCAAGTTGAAAAAGGCATTATATGGTTTGACGAAAGCACCATGTGCTTGGTATGTGTAATAGAGTGATAAGTGGGAGAAGGTTGAACCACACCCTTGATGGATAGGAGATGGTTGAACTACACCCGAAGAGGAAGGATTCGGAAGTAATCCTCAACCATGGCTTTTGGGGCAAGTCGTTAGCCCATCACACTCGTAAGAGGTTGTGAGTTTAAATCTCCTATAGTTCATTACATTGGTATCATAGCTTTTGGAGGATCTATGGTGTCCTTGAAAGTTTATCCATGTGCACAAACAATACTATAGGTTATATAAAAAATAGGGTTTTAGTGTTAATATGAATATATATAATAAAATAAAAATAGTATATATAATCAAATGTACTGGAAGAAACACAAGAGTGAGGGGGAACAATGAAGCAGGATAAGAGTGGTTTGCTTCAAGTAGGCCCCACAAAGCTATGGACAGATGAAAGAGACACATTTGTACTTCTCAAACATTATGAATAGATTGTCTTTATACTAGCTTTGAGAGAACCACAGTGGCTATTTGCTTTACAAGTCGCTCCATGTAGCAGAAAGATTTATGAGGATATAGACATAGAAGAAATTTCATTTGTAGTGGACTCTAAGATGCATGCAATAGTTGAGAAGGAAGACATCATTGCCTTAGAAGAAGAGGTATGTGAAGAAGATGAGGTAACAGAGAAGGCAATGGACGATATGTTGTATGAAGATGATGATCCGGAAGGGCGGCCATACCAAGATATTTGGAAGTTGCCAATGTAGAGATAGATATCCTTTGTGCATCAGATCTCCAAGAGGATGCTAGAATAGAGGACTTATGAAGCAAGCAATTGTATGTATTTATTTGTGTTTACTTATTTGCTACATTTTTTTTGTATTCTACTATTTGTTGAGGACATGATTGCTCCTACATCATCTACATTTTGTATCCACATGAGTGCATCTCCATTTTGTATCTAGGAGGCACTCCATTTCTGATTTATTTCCATTTTATATTCTATTTCCTTTGTATTTGGGTACCTTGCCATTTGCTTCTACCATTGTATTCATTCTCCTTTGAGGGAATTATCCCACATGAGATGTACTTTGAAGAGCCCCTCCCAAATATTTATAAGGAGGGCCTCTCCCCCCATTTATACTTGGTTAGAAGCTTGAATAGCCTACTCGATGCTCTTGGCAAGCTCATTTCTAATCCACATGAGTTTACCCATTTCATGGTCTACTCATTTTGATTCTCACATACTCTTTCTTTTGTAAGTACACTCTTCTTTTCATTTTGCTTTCGTGCGTGTACTCTCTACATAGTATCAAAGTGCTAGGTGGAGGTCTTGGTGGTGCATTTGGCCGTGATTTTGGTGGTGGTGGTGCTTGACTTTGGTGGTGTTGCTCTCCATCCATTTGGAGAAGCTTTTTACCATTGATTTATACTTTTTAGGGATTCATTTTGCCCATTTGCCCACCCTTTCATTCATCCATTATTTTCCCATGCTTTACCCCAATTTCCCTTTCCTCCCACCCTGCTTGTGGTAATCAACTATTCATTTGCCGATATTTTGTGGAGTTGCTATTTGATCTCAAGCTCATGCCCATCTCTATTTCAAGTGGTTATCACCACTAAAACGACATTCTCTTCTCTTAATTTTCGAACATTCATTTAAAAATAATTAAGGTGGTGCATTTTTACTCAGTGGTAAATTTTTTTCCTAGGAGCAAGCATTATATTCTGCTTCAATCCACTAAGCTTAGCTACGGTAATTTCCATGCTTGATTTTAGGGCAGCCATACATTACTGCCTTGAGGATGGAGACAAGAGTCTTAGAAGATGGTTCCGTATATTCACTAAATAGTGTGATTAATTTGGTATGATCATCATTTCTATCCATTAAAGTGGTCACCAGTCCATTGACAAAGTGCATAGATTCTATCGATTGGCACACCTACAAGTCTCTGAGATTCTCGTCTACCTTCTCTAGCTTGGACGGAGAGGAGAGGGTGCTTCCATAGTCAACACTTCAGCATTGGGACTGCGCTTTTGCAAAGGGAGCTCAAAAGTTTTTGTTCAAGGTGACATATGTCCACTGAACCTCTAGAGCTCAAACTTACGACACAAAAGAGAATGTGCAGCACTGTAGAAGTTCTGAAACTAGACATTTAGAGAGAAGCGAGTATGAATCATTCATTTAATATTGATACATATGAAAAGGCTTTGGTCAAAAGTATTTTCAATAGGATTAGAGAAATAAGCACTCAACTGGTACAAAAGATCTGCTCTGAAGGAGGAGCTCTGTGGCTAGTTAAGAGAAGCAGAGAGGCGCCCATGATGCGACTAGTGCCTGTATAATCAAGTGAGTTCTTCGAGCGGAGGAGATTATTAGAAGAGATCTAACAATGAGATGAATACATATCCAACTATGTGTTTTCTATCTCTCTATGTTTCGAGAAGGAAAAGAAGTTAGGTCTGTGTTGCGACTCTATGTCTGTTAGAGGAGCTTCATATTAGAATCCGGGGAATCACACTCTAAACCATCTTCTTCCATGTTATCTCTTTTGCGCAACTAGAGAGAGAGAGAGAGAGAGAGAGAGAGAGAGAGAGAGAGAGAGAGAGAGAGAGAGATAGAATCAAGTTGTATCATCCATGGTGGCCAAAGGTGCTCAAATGCATCTCTGGTGCTAAGACATTGTCTCTGTGTATGTCACTGCCAAAGATTCATGAATGGTACGTGGCTATATATAGGCTGCCTTGCCAGCTTGTGCCACACAGAATCCATTTCTAGTAAGGTGAATATACATGAATCACATGCCTTTCTATGACATCAGTGATGATGTCTAGAGCTCTTAGATTCCGACGACAAACATCTAGGTCCACCATCCAATTAGCTCGCCTAAAGTTAGAACTGAAGCAATACTAATTATAGCTCTTGTCTACACACCTACAACCATGTTGGCCCTCTTTAGCATCCAATGTGTCTATTCTGCCCCAAAATTGGGCATCTTGAATCGATTGCTATGAGGTGGCAGAGGTGGCATTAATCAATGGAGACAATTTGCACATAGGTATCATTGAATAATCATCAAAATTCTATGACATATTTTTCAGTTCATTGGACTTGACATCCATACATTCACGAATAATGTATTCCCTTGCGCATTGGAATCATGGACTTTTTCAATTTCGATCACATTAGATTCTAAAGATCCAACCTCATCTATAGTGACATAATGCATGTTTATTCAATGAGATTAATTGCATGTCCTCATTATATTCCTTTCACAATAGACTTGACATTACTTAAAGATTTTCCTTGTAAATTTTCCAAGGGTTCAACCCTTAGTGTTTGCCACCCCATGCTTATTGTAAGCAAGAGTACCAACTCTATTTTGGCATATTTTGGCACTAAGTGCCTGATAATCCTTGAAACTCAACATATAAAGAGAAGATGTGTTATGTATGTGAACACTTGTGGGTTGGAGGCTAGTCTAAGCCCACCCCATGAGCTCTCTCCGTGCATCGAATTATCTCATTTCTCCAAAGTGTCCAAGGTATAGGGCTATTCCAAGCCCCCCCCCTCCCCCCTCCCCCCAAGGATTTCTAGTGTGGTGCCAAGACTTTCAATTTCTTTCCAAAGTTTACGATTATTTTCAAGTAATTTCTTAGCACACAAGTGTCTTTGAAAGTGTTTCTAAACACTTGATACTTACTCTTGCAAAGCACAAACTCACTTCTTTACGAGTTCAAATTCACTCAAACTTTGTAATGTCAAAGAGTGAAGCTAGCATCTCATCTATGGCCAATTTTTTACCTTCCTTCATGCCCATATTCATGCCCAAGGATGAATATGGGCAAAACTATAATATTTGGAAAGATGTAATGAGAGCATATCTGTACACCAATCTCCTTCACAATGTAGTAGACAGTTCTGAGCCTGAACCCAATAAGGCCAACAATCTAGAATCTTGGCATATCTAGAATGTTAAAGATAAAAGGGAATTAGTCTAACTTCTACTTGACTGTGATGAACTGAGCAAAGGGCATATCACAACATGTAAAACATCCAAAGAACCTGGGACACTTTAGAAGCTTTATACGAAGATAAAACACCCTTGAGGATCGATGCTTTAGAAGCAGAATTCCATAATCTAATTATTTTGCCGCAAGATATAACCACAAAGATCATAACTCAATTTGATGACTATCAACACAAGTTAGCACTTTGTGGCTGGCAAGTTTCCAATGAAGATTTAGTCATCAGGCTACTTAATAAACTACTTAGGTCATATGAGACCTTTGTAATGACCCTGTACAATCGAGGACAAGTTCTAGCTTGGGAAGAAGCCCATCGTCTTTTGCTCCTTTTGGACTTGCATGCTAAGTCGACCTCCACCCAAGAGACTGCAATGAAGACCAAAGGGCCTTTTAACAAAAGAAAAAAATACTAGTCACCATATGAGCAATGGACCCAAGCCATGATCTACTATTTCTTCCAAAAAGTATAGTTGTAACTTCTATGAAAAAATAGATCATTTAGAGAAATTCTACTATAAGAAGAAACAAACCTCGAAGGCTTCTAGTTCTAGGCACTTATCCAAACCTTCGCAACACAGGTCACATTGTTGTAGCGAAGAACTCTTTATCTCTATCGAGGCAAATGCTCTGATTAAATCTAGCTCCCCTCATGAATGGATCTTTGACAGCGGAGCGACCTCGCACATGTGTAAAGATAAAGATTCTTTTCAAGAACTTGAAGAGCACACATGTGAAGTGTATCTTGGAAATAACCAAAGTCTACCTATTGAAGGGAAAGACAAATTACAAATCACCAATGCTCAAGGGGAATGCAAAGCACTTTCAAATGTGTTATTTGTTCCTAATTTATGCATGAACTTGCTATCAATAAAAACAATTATCAATCATAACAAACATGTGTTGTTTGATCACACCTCTGTCAAAGTCATTGACCCTCATATGAAAGACATAATTGCCCAAGGCATTGAAGAGAAGGGCGTATATAAATTATCTTCTTTTATATCCAAAGAATCACTATCTAGTTTGTGACACCAAAGATATGGCTACACCTCCTATTTACCAAGAATTTCCTCATCATAGATAGTGAAAGGATTACCTAAGCTTGGGCAACTCAATGATGTCTTCCAAGCTTACACTCAAGGTAAGCAACATAGGGCTCCCATTCCAAAGGAAGAATCGGCAAGGGCTAGGAACCCTTTAGCCCTTATCCACATAGACCTTTGTTGGCACATGAACACCTTGTCTCTCAGTGGATCACTCTGCTTCTTTCTTTTAGTAGATGACCACTCCCGATACATTTAGGTGTATTTCTTGAAATCAAAGGCAAAAACTTTTACTAAGTTTCATGAATGGATTACCCAAGTAAAGAATGAAGCTTCCAAATCTATTAAGACCATCCGATTAGATGGAGGTGGTGAATTCATGAATCATGACTTTGAAAACTTCCTCAAACAAAAAGGGATAAAAAGACAAGTTACTCAACCTCACACTCCATCCCAAAATGGAATAGCTGAGAGGAACATTGGAAGTGTGATGGAAATGGCAAGAACCATGCTTCATAACAAAGATTTACCCTACAAGTTTTGGGAAGAAGCAATACACAATTCAGTGCATATACTGAGTTGAAGCTTCACTAGTGCATTGCATAACAAGACACCCTTTGAATCTTACTATGGAAGAAAGCCTAATGTTAGTTACTTTCGAGTATTTGGTAGTGAAGCATTTGTCCACGTGCCAAAAGTAGATCGCAACAAGTTGCAATCTGAGTCTAAGAAGCACATCTTCATAGGGTATAGTGAGCAATCAAAAGCGTATTGCTTATATGATCTTGAAAACCACTCATCACTATATCTAAGAATGTAATATTCAATGAAGCTTCTATATACTACAACAAGGATCCAACAACCAATCTTAGTCCACCCATATACACCACAAAAGGGGACTCAATCTTTTTGAAACCCAACTCAGAAGTAAGTACTTCAATTCAACCGAGAAGATCTCAAAGACTTATTGACAAGAGACATCGAGAACAAAGTCATTATGTCAGTTAGGCCTTGATGCATCAAATTCAACAAATCTCAGAACCTTGTAACTACAAAGAAGCTCAAGGACAACCTGAGTGGGAAGAAGTTATGCAAGTGGAAATGGATGCAATAGAGAAGAACAAGACTTGGAATCTTGTTCCTAAACCCACAAATCATCAAGTTATAGGAGTCAAGTGGCTCTACAAGGTCAAATACAAATCATATGGAACATTAGATAAGTAGAAAGCAAGGTTGGTAGCTAAGGGGTGCAAGCAACAACATGGCATTGACTATGAAGAAATCTTTGATCCTACTGTAAGATTCACAACCATAAGAATCATCTTAGCACTAAGTTCTCACTTTAAGTGGCCCATTTACCAGTTGGACATCAAAAGTGCATTCCTCAATGGAGACCTTCTAGAAGAAATATATGTTGAATAACCTGAAGGATTCAATATCCAAGGAAAGGAAGACCAAGTATACAAAATTCACAAAGCAATTTATGGACTCAAGCAAGCTTCCAGGGCCTAGTATGAAAAGATTCACAAGTTCTTTGAAGCTAAAGGATTTCACAGAAGCAATGTTGATACTAACCTCTACATGTATCAAAAGGAGTCCTTAGTTGCCATCATCATCCTCTATATAGATGACTTGATATTGATAGGTTCAAATGATGAACACATCCAATTCATCATCACACAGCTTCACCTTGAGTACTCTATGATAGATCTTCGACTACTTCACTATTTCTTGGATATGGAAGTTTAGCAAACAAAAGAAGGCATATTCCTATCACAGAAGAAG
>MU261262.1:102500-107500 GCA_020310875.1 Ceratopteris richardii
TGTATAGTTTGTCATTTGGAGTGATTTAACTTGCTAATGGTAGCTTGTTAAGCTAATTTAATACTCCCAGAAGGAATTAGACCAATTGCAAGTGTGCTGGACACACTGAGCTTAGAACTGAGCAGGTGTCATTACAGAAATAGCAAGTTTTTGGACTTATGAAGATTCAAACTTATCTGTTTTGATTTGATCATTACTCAATCACTTTGTAAAGCACATATATAGTTTCTTGGTGTCATTTGGAAGCTCAAGGAGTCTCCTAACCATATCTGAAGAAAAGAAAGGGCAGGTGTGAAGCAGGTCTAGCAGCACCACCTTGATCTTCTGATTGTATCTAGCCATCACATCCAACAGTGGTATCAGAGCAAAACAAGGTAATCATGGGTGATGGTTTCCCTTCCTTTATTGACAAATTGGATAGGAATAACTACCAGGCATGGTCATTAAGAATGAAGACTTATCTACAAGGGAGAAGCTTGTATGGATACATATCAGGAGATGAGGAGTTGCCCTCATTCAAAACCAGAGGCCTACCTACAAAGGATGAGCATGAGAGACTTAATCAATGGTGTGCTAAAGATGCCTTAGCAAGGTCATATCTTCTAAACTCTATCTCTGATTTCCTTCTACCTCATGTTAGGAACTGTAAGACTTCCCAAGAGACTTGGGAGACCTTGTCAACATACTTCTCATCAAGCACAAGGGCCAGAAAGAATCAGCTATGGATTGAGTTTACAACTCTTAGGAAACAATCAAAACAATGTGTTTCAGATTTTGTCACCAAAGTCAAAGATATAGCAGACCAACTTGCAAGTGTTGGAGAAGAGATTGAAGAAGAGCAAATAGTCAGACAAGTGATCAATGGACTCAAAGCAGATGACAAGTGGGAGAGCTTTACCACTGCAATGGACTTGTACATGGACATTCAAGCACCTGATCTAACCACTCTGATTGGACAACTCTTCACACATGAAGCCAAGATCACAAAGAATGGAGAGCAATCAAAAGGTAACAATCCCTCTGCCCTATATACAGATAAGAAGTCTAAAGATAAGGGTAAAAGCAAGAAGGTTGATGATGAAGGATCCACCTCCCAAGCAAACTATGCAGGGAGAGGTAGATCATCTAGAGGTAGGGGCAGAGGAGGTAAGTCAGGTAGGGGGAGACCCTATAATCAATCTCCATGCAATATTTGTGGCTTGTCTAACCATACTACAGATGAATGCTACAAGAACTACAAAAATCAAAGAGGAAGAGGTCACCAAAGAGGAGGATATTCCCAAGGCAGAGGCAGATTCAATCAATCTCAAGGCTACCATGGCTACAACAATAATTACAACAATAACTACAACAATAATTACAATCACAATGGCAATTATCAAGGAGGATACAGGAACAGAAAGGATTACAACAATTATGCAGAGGATCAAGATGATTCCTTGTTGATTATGAACATGACATCTAAATCAGGTATCAATGATGATCATTTGTTCTATATTGACTCAGGTTGCTCTAACCATGTAGCTGGGAATGTTGCCCTACTTTCTGATTTGGAAGAACCTAAAGGCAAGCACCAAGTGCAGACAGGTGATGACACTAAACACTCAGTGGTTAAAGTAGGTAATGTCAAAACAAGTGATGGTAATCAGAATTTGCTAAGCAAAGTATTGTATGTCCCAACAATCACCAAGAATCTGATGAGTGTAGGTCAGATTGTTGAAAAAGGTCTACAGGTCAGGTTCACTCAACATGGTGCATATGTGGAGGATCCAAGACATGGATTCAGAAGGATAGCCAAGGGAGAGAAGTCAGGTAGACTATTTACCTTTGAACTTGAGGATACTAAAAGTATTGCCTTGTACAACTATAGGGACCAAACCCTATCAGAATTGGAGATGTGGCACAAGAGATTGGGTCACATTGGAGAGAGAACCATAAAGCAGATGAGCAGAGATCAATGTGTGCTTGGGATACCTAATGTATCCAAGCAACACATGATATACAAGTGTGGGGCTTGTCAATTTGGTAAGTCACACAGGTTGCCATATACCAAGAAAGGATTTATGCATGAAGATTACTTGGAATTGGTGCATACAGATGTTTGGGGACCAAGCAAGGAACCATCCATATCTGGATCAAGGTACTATGTATCTTTTATAGATGATTATAGCAGATGGACTGTCTTGTACTTCATGAAACATAAAGATGAAGTATTTAATTGCTTCAAAAGGTATCTTGCATTAGTAGAGAATCAAACAGGTAGACATTTGAAGAGGTTAAGGTCTGATGGTGGTGGAGAATACTTCTCCAATGACTTTGAAGAGTTCTTGCAGGAAAGAGGCATCAAGAGGGAGATTACCACAAGGTACTCTCCAGAACAAAATGGGGTAGCTGAAAGAAGAAATAGACTCATTGTGGAGACAGCTAGGTCTATGCTCAATGAGAAGAAACTACCAAATTATCTTTGGGCAGAGAGTGTATCTACTGCCACATACTTGATCAACAGGTTGCCATCAAAGACACTTGATGGAATGACACCCTATGAGGCTTGGCATGGTAAGAGACCTTCTCTGGATCATTGCAAGATCTTTGGGTGTGTTGCATATGTGCATATTCCCTCACAGGTAAGGGGAAAGCTAGACCCTAAGGCTGAAAAGTGTATCTTTATTGGTTATGATTTGAATCAGAAAGGATACAGGTTCTATAACCCCTCAAACAAAGGCTTCAAGGTAAGCAGAGATGTCATCTTTGATGAAAATGATTCATGGTATGATAATGAGTGCAGGAAAGTAAGTTTACCTTATGATATGGAAGAAGACTTTCCAAAGCTTGTCAGGCAAGAACCAACTCAGAATGAGGACACAAGCTCAGATGATGAAGACACCATCAACATTGAAGAATTCAAAGCATGGAAATCCAAAGGGAAGATGAAGATGAAGCAACTTGAAGACAATCCAGAATCCTCAACTCAAGCTATGAGGAGATCTTCAAGGGAAAAGAAGAAACCTATTAGGTATGGTTATGATACTTCACTTGTGACCAAGCACTCTGTATATCTTGCAAAGGACATCTTAAGTGAAGAGCCAGGTACATTTGAGGAAGCCATTACTAAACCAGAATGGAAGGAAGCAATGGATGAAGAAATGGAGGCTCTCAAGGAGAGTGATACTTGGGACTTGGTACCTAAGAAGGACTCCATGAAGGTCATAGGATCCAGATGGATTTACAAACTCAAAAGGAACTCAGATGGTTCAATAAGCAGGTACAAAGCTAGGTTGGTGGCCAAGGGTTTTGCACAAACCCAAGGCATTGATTATGAGGAGACATTTTCTCCTGTGGCAAAGATGCCAACTATCAGAATTATGGTGAGTGTAGCTGCATCCAAAAATTGGAACATGTACCAATTGGATGTAAAGAATGCATTCTTGAATGGATGGATATCTGAAGAGGTCTACATGTCACAACCACCTGGCTATGAGGATCCTAATAAGGTAAATCATGTTTGTAAATTGAAGAAAGCTCTGTATGGATTGAAGCAGGCACCTAGAGCATGGAACTATAGGTTGACAACCTATCTCTTGGATCAAGGATTTGTGATGAGTAAAGCAGACACTTCTTTGTTTATAAAGAAGAACAATTCAGAGGTAATATACTTGTGTGTCTATGTTGATGACATCATTATTACAGGAAATGATGTTCAAGGAATTAGACACATCAAAGGTCAAATGATGAAGGAATTCAAGATCAATGATCTTGGATTATTGAAGTACTTCCTAGGGCTTGAATTGGTCTACACAAATTCAGGTATATTCATTACTCAGAAGAAGTACATTCAGGACATGATCAAGAAGTTTAAATTGCAGGAAGCTAAAGTCTCAAACATTCCTATGGAGGTCAACCACAAACTCAGTGCACATGAAGGAGAAGAACTCAAAGATATTACAGGTTACCAAAGTTTGGTAGGTAGTCTTAATTATGCTACCTTAACAAGGATTGATATCTCATATGGTGTTAGTGTACTGAGCCAATTTATGCATAAGCCAAGAGTACCACATTTGGAGGCAGCCAAGAAGATAGTAAAATACCTAAAGGGAACACAAAATCATGGTTTGTATTATCCATATTCATCAGACATTGATATCAAGGTATACTCAGATGCAGATTGGGCAGGTTGCAAGGATGACAGGAGGAGTACATCTGGTTACATATGCTTTGCAGGTGATAAACCTATTTCTTGGTCATCCAAGAAACAACCCACAGTGGCTCTATCATCTACTGAGGCAGAGTACAGAGGGCTAGCAAATGCCACTCAAGAATCAATATGGTTGAAGTTACTCTATTCAGAATTGGGCCTATATACAAGGCCACCTATCATATTTGGTGATAACACAAGCTCACTCCATTTAGCTGCTAATCCTGTGTATCATGCTAGGACAAAACACATAGAGGTTCATTACCACTATGTGAGGGAGAAATTACTTAGCAAAGAAGTCCAATTATCATATGTGTCCACTAATATTCAATGTGCAGATTTGCTTACAAAAGCTTTGGATGGAAGCAAGCTATGCAGGTTTAAATCCATGATTGGATTACAGGATATCATTGAAGACTAAAGATGAAGACTCAAGCAAGTGTTTGGCTTGAGGGGGAGCTGTTGGTGCAAAACAAGCCTTAACACTTGGCCTTGTCTTGTACCTTGAAGAGCATTTGATACCTATCTTGAAGTTGTTACAAAAGTTCTTGGAGTAGCTCATTTGAAGGAAGACCATAGGAACACATGCCTATGTTTTATTATCTTTTATCCAATGTAAGAGTCAATATGACTTAACTCACTTCTTGTAATTGTACCTACCTTCAAGAGTCGTGGAATTTGAAAGGTATGAATGGAGAGAATATCTCCATGTGATTAGTTGAGAGATTTGAGGGAGCCTACATTTGAATTTTGAAATTCAAATTCCTTCAAAACATCTATAAAAGTCAATGTAAAAAGTCGCGGGTTA
>MU261262.1:115000-116746 GCA_020310875.1 Ceratopteris richardii
GACTTAAATCAATTGTTAGGTCATATGCTAACATTTGAGCAGGATGTTAAAGGAGATGGTGACAAGAGTACAGGTCATGCAATGTACTCAAAGGACAAGAAGAAGAATAGCAAAGGAAAACAACAAGCAAGTGAAGATGAAGGAACAACTACTCAAGCCAACTTCCTAAGAGGAAGAGGAGGTGGCAAAGGTAGAGGAAGAGGCAGGAACAATAAAGATGGAGGCAAAGCTTGCTGGATTTGTGGTAAGACAAATCACTTAGCTAATGATTGTTGGCACAATACTCAGAATAATAATGGATATAATCAAAATTATAATGCAAGAGGAAGAGGTGGCAGAAATCAAAGAGGTAATTACAGAGGTAGAGGTGGAAGGAATTATTTTGGAAGAAATGCAGGTAGAGGATTCCAAAGTCAACAATACAACAACACCTACTACAATTATGCTTCAGATCAAAAGGAAGATTCAACATTGATAATGAATGCAACTTGTGAAAGGCAGAGTGAAGATCAAAGAGTCTTCTACATTGACTCAGGGTGTAGCAATCACCTGAGTGGTAACATATCTTTGATGACTGATTTGGAAAGTAAAGTTTTTAATCATGTTGTCCAAACAGGTGACAACACAAAGCACAATGTGAAGTCAATAGGATCAGTGAAGGCCAAGGATGGAAGCACCTTATTGAGTAAGGTCTTGTATGTTCCTACAATCCCTAAGAATTTGATAAGTGTAGGTCAAATTGTTGAAAAGGGATATGAAGTAAGGTTTACTAATGATGGAGTATATGTGGAAGACCCTAGCCAAGGGTATAAACAGATTGTTTCAGGAAAAAAAGAAGGAAGACTATTTACATTGAAGATTCAAGGTAACATTGGTCATGCTATGTTCACATATGGAGGACATAAGATCTCTGAGTTAGATCTTTGGCACAAGAGGCTTGGACATTTCAATGAAAGAGGTATTAAAGATATGGTTAACAATGGTTCAGTGCTTGGATTGCCTAATGTTGCAGGTCAACATATGACATACAAATGTGAGGCATGTCAATTAGGTAAGGCTCATAAACATTCCTATTCCAAGCATGGTTTTATGCACTCAGAGAAGCTTGAGTTGGTACACACAGATGTGTGGGGACCATCAAAAGATTTCAGTATAAATGGATCAAGGTATTATGTGATTTATGTTGATGATGCTACTAGGTGGATCACTATTTATGTGATCAAAGATAAGTCAGAAGTGTTTAATACATTTAAACACTATCATGCATATGCAGAAAGAATTACAGGTCATAAGTTGAAGAGACTAAGGTCAGATGGAGGGGGAGAGTATTTCTCAAATGAGTTCAGTGATTACTTATGGAATGCAGGTATAAAAAGGGAAATTACTTGCAGGTACTCTCCTCAACAAAATGGTGTTGCAGAAAGGAGAAATAGAACTCTTGTTGAGTTTGCAAGATCCATGATGAAGGAGAAAAATTGCCCTAATTATTTGTGGGCTGAGGCTGTAAATACAGCCACTTATTTGGTCAATAGGTTACCATGTAAAGCCTTGCAGGGTATGACACCATATGAGGCTTGGTGGGGTAAGAGACCTACCTTAGATCATTGCAGAGTTTTTGGGTGTGTGGCATATGCATATGTGCCATCACAATTAAGACACAAATTGGAACCCAAAGCTGAAAAGTATGTTTTCATTGGCTATGATGACAAGCAGATGGGCTATAGGTTGTGGAGTCCATCAACAAAA
>MU261263.1:17500-22500 GCA_020310875.1 Ceratopteris richardii
GCGCAAGCTAGAAGCATTATCTATATGGCAGTAAATGATTACTTGTTACCTCATATTCGAGGTCTTGAAAGTGCAACGGACATTTGGAATGCATTGGAGGAGCATTTCCAGAATACTACTAAGTCAAGAAAGGCATCCTTATGGGCAGAGTTTACAACCTTCAAGAAGAAGGCTTCTCAGTCCGTTTCAGACTATGTGACAAGAATGAAAGACATTGCAGATGCATTAGGTGCTGTTGATGAAGATATTGAAGAGGATAAATTGGTAAGGCAAATTCTTACAGGCTTAAGAGGTGATGACAAATGGAAGCCGTTTATTTTGTCTACGGAATTATCACTTGACCATTTCACTCCAGATTTAAATCAGTTGCTAGGTCATATGCTAACATTTGAGAAGGATGTTAAAGGAGATGGTGACAAGAGTGCAGGTCACGCAATGTACTCGAAAGATAAAAAGAAGAATAGCAAAGGAAAGCAACAAGCAAATGAAGATGAAGGAACAACTAGCCAAGTCAACTTCCTAAGAGGAAGAGGAGGTGGCAAAGGTAGAGGAAGAGGCAGAAACAACAAAGATGGAGGCAAAGCCTGCTGGATTTGTGGTAAGACAAATCATTTAGCTAATGATTGTTGGCACAATACTCAAAGTAATAATGGATATAGTCAAACTACAATGCAAGAGGAAGAGGTGGCAGAAATCAGAGAGGAAATTTCAGAGGCAGAGGTGGTAGGAGTTACTTTGGAAGAAATGCAGGTAGAGGATTCCAAAGTCAACAATATAACAATACCTACTACAATTACGCTTCAGAACAGAAGGAAGATTCAACAATGATATTGAATGCTACTTGTGAAAGTCAGAATGAAGATCAAAGAGTCTTCTACATTGACTCAGGATGTAGTAATCACCTGAGTGGAAACATATCATTGATGACTGATTTGGAGAATAAAGTTTCTAATCATGTTGTTCAAACAGGTGACAACACAAAGCATAAAGTGCAGTCGATTGGATCAGTAAAAGCCAAAGACGGTAGTACCTTACTGGGTAAGGTTCTGTATGTTCCTACAATTCCTAAGAATTTGATAAGTGTAGGACAAATTGTTGAAAAAGGATATGAAGTAAGATTCACTAATGAAGGAGTATACGTGGAAGATCCCAGTCAGGGATATAAACAGATTGTTTCAGGAAAAAAAGAAGGAAGGCTGTTTACACTGAAGATTCAAGGTAACATTGGTCAGGCCATGTTTACATATGAAGGACAGAAAATTTCTGAGTTAGATCTTTGGCACAAGAGACTTGGACATTTCAATGAAAGAGGTATAAAAGAAATGGTTAACAATGGTTCGGTGCTTGGATTGCCTAATGTTGCAGGTCAACATATGACATACAAATGTGAGGCATGTCAGTTTGGTAAGGCTCATAAGAATTCTTATACCAAGCATGGTTTTATGCACTCAGAGAAGCTTGAGTTGGTACACACAGACGTGTGGGGACCATCAAAGGATTTCAGTATAAATGGATCAAGATATTATGTGATTTATGTTGATGATGCTACCAGATGGATCACTATCTATGTGATCAAGGATAAGTCAGAAGTTTTCAATACATTCAGACATTATCATGCGTATGCAGAAAGAACTACAGGTCATAGACTGAAGAGACTAAGATCAGATGGAGGGGGAGAGTATTTTTCCAACGAGTTCAGTGACTACTTATGGAATGCAGGTATAAAAAGAGAAGTTACTTGCAGATATTCTCCTCAACAAAATGGTGTTGCAGAAAGAAGGAACAGGACTCTTGTTGAGTTTGCAAGGTCCATGATGAATGAGAAAAATTGCCCTAATTATTTGTGGGCTGAAGCTGTAAATACAGCTACTTATTTGGTTAATAGATTACCATGTAAAGCTCTGCAGGGTATGACACCATATGAAGCTTGGTGGGGTAAAAGACCTACCTTGGATCATTGCAGAGTATTTGGATGTGTGGCATATGCATATGTGCCATCACAATTAAGACACAAATTAGAACCTAAAGCTGAAAAATATGTTTTCATTGGTTATGATGACAGACAGATGGGATACAGGTTGTGGAATCCATCCACAAAACATTTTCTGGTGTCAAAAGATGTTACGTTTGATGAGCAAAGTTCTTGGTATGCAGGAACAGTTATTAACAATACAGGTGAAGAAGAAGAAGTGAGTCAGAAGAAAGGTAAATCAAAGGTTCAAATAATTGATGAAGAAGAAAATTATGAAGTGCAGGAAGAAGTTGAAGAAAGGCCAAGATTTGATCCTGAGTGTGAAGAACCAGAATCCTCAAGGACTGGAGAACTCAGAAGGTCATCAAGAAATAGATGGCAACCTACAAGGTACAGTTATGATACTTCATTTTTGGCTACGAAAGATTATGCTTACATAGTGAAAGCAGATGAAGACCCTTCTACATATGAAGAGGCAAAAGGTAAGGAAAAATGGGAAAAAGCTATGCAGGAAGAACATGATGCATTGATAGAAAATCAAACATGGGATTTAGTTCCTAAACCAAATAGCCAGAAGGTTATTGGATGCAAGTGGGTCTACAAGACCAAAAGATTTGCAGATGGAAGTGTGTCTAGATACAAAGCTAGACTTGTTGTCAAAGGGTTTGCTCAGACTTATGGAGTTGATTATGATGAGACTTATAGTCCAGTGGCAAAGATGACAACTATCAGAACGCTCATAGCTGTTGCTGCGAGCAAAGGTTGGAAGTTATGTCAGTTAGATGTGAAAAATGCTTTTCTGAATGGTTATATTTCAGATGATGTGTTCATGGAACAACCTCAAGGATTCAGAGATAAAAGGTATCCAGAACATGTGTGCAAGCTCAAGAGAGCTTTGTATGGCTTGAAGCAAGCGCCAAGAGCGTGGAACTATAGACTTGTAAAGTTCTTGAAAGAACTTGGTTTTCAGGTGTCTGAAGCAGATAGTAGTCTGCTTATAAAAGCAAGTGATAATGGTTTCATATACATGTGTATATATGTTGATGATATAATTCTTACAGGAACAGATGAGTCAGGTATACAAAGACTCAAGAAGCAAATGGAAAAGGAGTTCAAGATAAGTGACTTGGGAGACTTGTCTTACTTCTTGGGTATGGAGATCACATATACTCAGCATGGAGTATTCGTGACCCAAGAAAGATATTTGAAGAACTTGTTAATCAAGTTTAAAATGAATGATTGCCGGATAGCACCTACTCCAATGGAGGTGAACCACAAACTGAGTAAGTTTGGAGGTGAAGAATTTAAGGATGTGAGACAATATCAGAGTTTGGTTGGTAGTCTTATCTATGCTACTTTAACCAGACCTGATTTATCATATGCAGTAGGAATATTGTCTCAGTTCATGCACTGTCCAAAGAAAGAACACTGGATTGCAGGACAAAGGGTGTTGAGGTACATTAAGGGTACACTCAAAGAAGGTTTGTATTATGGTTTTACATCAGATACAAACATCAAAATATACAGTGATGCAGATTGGGCAGGTAATCCAGATGACAGAAGGTCAACCTATGGATACATGTGTTATGTGGGAGATAAGCTAATCTCGTGGTGTTCCAAGAAGCAACATACAGTTGCTTTGTCGTCTACCGAAGCCGAGTACAAAGGCATGGTTGAAGCCGCAAAGGAAGTGATTTGGCTAAAGACTTTAATGAAGAATTTTGACGCTATACAGAGAACTCCAATTATATTTGGAGATAACATGAGTTCTTTATATTTAGCTGCTAATCCTGTTTTTCATGCCAGGACTAAACACATTGAGATTCAGTATCACTTTCTAAGAGAGAAGGTGATGGATAAAGAGATTGAAGTAATTCATACTTCAACGAAAGATCAGATAGTTGATATGCTTACAAAAAGTTTGGATGGACCTAAGTTACAAAGGTTTAAAGATATGGCAGGAATAAAGAAGACAGAGAAAACCTCAATTGATGATTGAGGGGGAGCTGTTGGTGCAAGACAATCAACAATTGAAGGTCTTTAAGTCCGCAGAGACTTCAGCAAAAATTTCTTTAAAAAGGTCACCGGAACAGTACCGGAACAGTACCGGAAGGTCACAGGAAAGTCACCGGAATGTTACCGGAATAGATCAATTTTACAGATTTCAGTTCATGAAGAGTTGAAAGATAAAAGGAGGAAGAAAAGAACAAAGTTTGAAGCTTGGAAGAAGAACCGGAAAAATTGTACACATATGTACAGTAGTATAGTCCGCGTTATAAGCTTGTACAAATTTATCTATAAATACATGGAAAATGTAGAGGCGCGTAGTGATGAATAGAATGGAAGAAATGAGAGGCGTATAGGCATTAGAGGCATATACGAGAGAGAAAGGAATAGAAGAGAAGAATGAGAAGTTAGATGTCATGAGACATATGTAAAGTTAGTTGAGTTTTCCTCTCATCACTCAACTGTAACTTTCTGAGTAATCGAAGAAAAGTTGCGCCGAAATTTCTGTGTGTTTTCATCTGTGATAGATGATTTGTGAAATCCTATTGAGGATATCTAAGTCTATAGTTAATCAATCTATAGCTTAAGTTTCAGAGTTTGATTGTAAACAGAAACCGAGAATTGTCAATAGGAACATTCGTATGTGTTGAGTGTTCAAAGTTTACTGAAACAGGCGTATTTTCGGTGATCAATGTTTTGATCATTTCTCAGTGCATACTTTAAAGTTTTGCATGAGTGAGGGCTTAATCTTTAAGTTAGAAGATAAGCTACTCGTAACCAGAAGCATTTGCTTAAACGGGTTCTATTCAAGGAGAACCAAGTCTTAGAAGTTACAGGTGTTAAGTCGACTGTTCAGAATGACAGTTTCAGACAAAAGTAACCTGTGAAGATAAATTTAAAGAAATCGTGCAGTAGAATGTTTGTGTTGTGAAGGTTTTTTGACTTACTCTTGGTATAGAGGTGCTCTAATCATAAGAGTAGGTTATTCTGAAGGAGATTAACACTCTCCGACAATAGAGAG
>MU261263.1:32500-35000 GCA_020310875.1 Ceratopteris richardii
CTCTTAATCTTATAAACCCACTTTGTACCAATGGCATTCTTTCCTTTTGGCAATTCACATAACTCCCAAGTACCATTCCTATGTATGGAATCCATTTCTGATTGCATAGCACTCATCCATTGTGGATCGTCACATGCATCTTCAAAAGAAAGTGGCTCTTCATTACATGTTGTAGCAATAAGAGAATAATCCACAAAATTACTTGATGCATGGTGAGAGCTTGATCTTGTTCTACCAAGTAAAGGTGCACTCAATTTGTTGTCCTGCAAAGTTTGTTTCAGCCACTTTTGCATAGATTGTGCACTCTTGATAGACATGCGTTCATTATGTAAAACATCTTCAATATGTACATCATGCGTGGGCTGAGTTTCATTCTCAGTTTCAGCCATATTTTGTCGCATATGTTCAGCCATATGTGGCTGGAAATTTCCAACAGTTTTGACATTTTTTGGCTGAATTTTTTCAGCCATGTTTGGCTGAAAATTATCCACATTTTCAGCCCTATTTGGTTGGAATTTTTCAGCCCTTTGAACCTCAGTTGGCTGGTCTACATGGCCATAGTCAAGCGCACCATTTTGGAACAAAGGCATGAGTGTATCGAACACATCTTGTGAGCTAACTATTGGCAGTTTTTTGCATTCAAGTAGAGGGAAAACTGAATTTTCAACAAATACCACATCTTGACTCACAATAATTGTGTTCGTCAATGGATGGTACAACCGATATCCCTTACTTTCAGCACTATAACCAACAAATATACATTTCTTTGCCTCGTCATCAAGTTTGTGACGTTGTTGTGATGGCACAAGAGCATATGCCAAACAACTAAACACACGCATATGACTAACCATAGGCTTATGACCATTCCAAGCCTCATAAGGAGTGATGACTCTCAATGCTTTTGTAGGGCAGCGATTCAACACATAATTTGCACACATGACCGCTTCCATCCAAAACTTATGAGGAAGATGCTTTCCTTTAACCATACATCGTGCCATTTCAAGTAAAGTTCTATTTTTACGCTCGGCAACACCATTTTGTTGAGGTGTATATGGCACCGTACATTGGTGTGAAATACCTCTTTCACGAAGAAAAGCATTAAACTCATGTGACATGTACTCACCACCACGATCCGTGCGTAGAGTCAAAAGCTTTTGTAAAGAAAAATTTTCAGCCATAGCTAAAAATGCTTTGAAGCAAGAAAATACCTCATTCTTTGCTTTCATAGGATACACCCATGTATGGCGAGTAGCATCATCAATGAAGGTAACAAAATATACATGCTTCCCAAAAGATGGAGTCTTGACCGGACCACATACATCACTATGAACAAGTTGCAATTTTATTGTAGTGTGTGTGTGACTATCTTTTGGAAAAGAAGCACGATGCATTTTTCCAAGAATGCAACCTTCACATGCATGCTTTTCAATGGACTCAAGTATAGGCAAGCCAATAACCATGTCCTTCTTTTGCAAGTAGAGCAAACTATTGAAGTTTAAATGACCAAAACGAGCATGCCAAAGCTCCATTTCAGCCATGGAAGAAGTATGAGCAACCAAGGCATTCGAGGCAGCCCTCTTGTATGTATCCATGCGATACAAACCATCACATAATGTACCGGACATCACGATAACATCGCCATTCTTGAAATCATGAACCATACACTTATCATCAACAAAGTGTACATGAAGTCCAGCTTTGGCAATCAACGGAATTGAAATTAAGTTCTTCTTGATACCGGGCACATACAATGCATTTTTCAAGAGAATCACACCTCCATTTGCAGTCGTAAGCTCAATTTCTCCTACTCCAATGATAGGATAAGAGGCATTGTTTGCACACACCACATGTCCTCCTTTAGGTGCATCTTTCAAAGAGGCAAAAAATCTTTTGCATGATGTTATGTGCTTTGAAGCACCACTATCAAAGAACCAATCCGAATCAGCCTCACTCACAACCATGCATTTAGAATGTAAAGAAGCATCATAATGACATGTAACAACACATGCCCAAAAATCTTGAGCCATGTTAGCTTCATCATTCTTTGCATTTGCTGAATTTTCAGCAATAGACATGCCGGATTCCTTCTTCTTTTCATTGCGTTTAGCAAGCTTTCTACACTCATCAATAGTATGACCAGCCTTCCGGCAATATTTGCATCTCTTCTTCTTTTGCAAATCACCATCATTAGAGGAATGAGTGGAAGAGGAAGCTTGAGGCTTTGGTTTTGATGAACCAAAAGCTGAACCATACTTGCTTTTCCCCTTTTGTGAGATAGCAAGTGCTTGCGTTCCCTCAATCAAACCACTCATATTCACTCTAGATTGCTCTTCTTGCAAAAGAAGAGACACAACCTCATCAAATGCATACATATTAGGATTTCCTTTTGTAACCAAATGGAGTGTAGTAGCAAAGCTTTGAAAGGATTCCGGTAATCCTTTCAACAATGTAGAAATGAGTGATGCATCCGGAATGATCTCATCTATGTTTGCCAATTGCT
>MU261263.1:42500-47500 GCA_020310875.1 Ceratopteris richardii
GTTTAGCCTTCTACTACGGTGGCGCGACAATTTCCGCAGGCCTGACAGAGTTCAAGCTTTGTCGCGAAACTCACCTTCAGGGCGAAATCATTTCCGCAACAGTAGGCGCTAGAGCCGAAGTTTTTCGCCAACTTTTGATATCAGAGCAGGTTAATCTCCCAAGAATCGGTATAAGAGCCTAGAGTATTCTCTATCATGGCAGACCACGTCCAAATTGATAAACTGGACAGAGATAATTATCCCGCATGGGTAATGCGCATGGAAGCCTTACTTATGAGTAAGGACTTAATGATGTACGTGACCGGAGAAGAAAAGAAACCGACCTTCGAAGATGATAGTCAACCAGAAAAAGAAGAACTAGACGCCCTAAAGCTGTGGCAGAAGAAAGATGCAACGGCAAGAGCCTACATCTACAACACTGTTTCAGATCATCTGCTACCGCACATTAGAGGTCTGGAGAAAGCAGAGGACATATGGAGTGCATTGGAAGATCACTTCCAAAATACTACGAAAGCTAGGAAGGCCAGCCTATGGTCCGAATTCACAACGTTCAAAAAGAAGCCGAGTCAAAGCATCAGTGACTACGTCACTAAAATGAAGGATCTAGCAGATAGTCTTGGGTCCATAAATGAAGAGGTCGAAGATCATAGATTGATAGCGCAAGTGCTCATAGGTTTGAGAGGAGATGAAAGGTGGAAACCTTTCGTACTCTCAACTGAACTTTCTTTAAATCATTTTGTACCAGAGTTAAATCAGTTGCTTGGTTTGATGCTCACATATGAGCAAGACCTGAAAGGAGACGCAGACAAAGGACAGCTCTGCAATGTACATGAAGAACAAGAAGAAAGACAAAGGTAAGTCAAAAGATGAAGAAGAGTCGAGCTCTCAGGCCTATTATGCAAGAGGTAAAGGCACTGGCAGAGGAAGAGCAAGAGGAAGAAGCCGCCAGAATACCACCAAGAAAGCTTGCTGGATTTGTGGACTAAGTAACCATCTGGCGCATGACTGTTGGCACAATCAACAAGGATCAAATCAAAATCAAAACAACAATAGCAGAGGCAGTAGCGGAAGAAATCAGAGTAATGCTCAAAGAGGAAGACAAAACCAAAGAGGAGGCTATGGTAGAGGTGGAGTAAGAAGTTGGGGACAGAGCCAATCCTACAACACCACCTACAACAACTACGCAAATGACACACAGAATGAAAGTCATACATCATTGATGATGAACTCAATCAGCACATCAGAAAATGAAGACCTAAAGGTATTTTACATTGACTCTGGATGCTCTAATCATTTGTCAGGAAATATAGAACTAATGTCAGAACTAGAGAAAGGTAGTTCTAGTCACACTGTTCAAACAGGTGACAATACAAAACACAAAGTACAATCAATCGGAAAAGTGAAATGCAAGAGTGGAGCAGATTTGCTAACCAATGTTTTGTATGTTCCAACAATACCGAAAAATCTGATCAGTGTGGGACAGATAGTCGAAAAAGGTTTTCAGGTCAGATTTACAGACAAAGGAGTATTTGTAGAAGATCCCAAGAACGGATACTATCAGATCGTCTCTGGTAAGAAAGAAGGCAGACTCTTTACCTTAAGAGTACAAGGGAACATTGGCCAAGCACTGCTCACACATGATGAAAAGGTAATTACAGAACTTGATCTCTGGCACAAGAGATTAGGTCACTTTCACGAAAAAGGAATCAAAGCTATGATAGCGAATCAGTCTGTACTGGGATTACCGAACGTACAGAACCAACATATGATTCACAAATGCGAAGCCTGTCAAATGGGAAAAGCCCACAGGTTACCTTTCCAGAAGAAAGGATTCAAACATGACAGTGTGCTGGAACTCATACATACAGATGTATGGGGGCCAACGAAAGAAGGATCAATCAGCGGGTCAAGGTACTACGTTTTATTCATTGATGATGCAACAAGGTGGATAACTCTTTATGTTTTGAAGGAAAAGTCAGAGGTGTTCGGAGCTTTCAGACATTTTCATGCATATGCTGAAAGACTCACCGGACAAAAACTTAAAAGACTGAGGTCTGATGGAGGGGGAGAATACTTCTCCCAAGAATTCAATGACTATCTTTGGAATGCAGGTATTAAGAGAGAAATAACCTGTAGATATACACCACAACAAAACGGTGTAGCAGAAAGAAGGAACCGAACTCTAGTCGAGTTTGCACGAGCTATGCTAAAAGAAAAAATTTGCCCAGATTATCTTTGGGCTGAAGCCGTAAACACAGCTACATACTTGGTAAACAGGTTACCATGTACAGCGTTAGAAGGAATGACCCCTTATGAAGCTTGGTGGGAAAAGAAGCCAACACTTGATCACTGCAAAGTGTTTGGATCAGTAGCGTATGCTTATGTACCGTCTCAACTGAGACATAAGCTTGAACCGAAAGCAGAGAAATATGTATTCGTCGGATATGACGAGAAACAGATGGGTTACAGGTTATGGAGTCCTCTAACCAAACATTTTACTATTTCCAGAGATGTAACATTTGATGAACAGAAAAGCTAGTATGCAGATCAGAGCCATACAGCTGAAGAATTTGAAGAAGAGATAAAAACAAGAGAGAAAGGTAAAACAATTGTTCAGGTAATCAAAGATGAAGAGGCAAATACGTCCAGGACCGGAACAGGTATAAGGAACGAAGATGAAGACATGTACTCAGACACACACGAAGAATATGAGCTAAGAAGGTCAAACAGAGTAAGAAGACAACCGGAAAGATACTCGTATGATACATCGTATATAACTCAACAAGATTATGCATATATGGTTAAAGAAGAGGATGAGCCTCAGAGCTATGACGAAGCCAAAGGCAAGAAGCAATGGCAAGAAGCAATGGAAGAAGAACTCACCGCACTGGAAGAGAACAAGACATGGGAGCTTGTTCCTAAACCGAACGGTAAGAAAGTAATTGGAAATAAATGGGTGTTCAAAATAAAGAAACTTGCAGATGGAAGGATAGCCAGACATAAAGCGAGACTGGTTATCAAGGGCTATGCTCAGACGCATGGCATAGACTATGACGAGACGTTCAGTCCGGTGGCAAAAATGTCAACCATAAGAACAGTAATTGCTATAGCAGCATCAAAAGGATGGAAGCTAAGTCAGCTAGATATAAAGAATGCATTCCTGAATGGATATATATCAGATGAAGTCTATATGGAACAACCGGAAGGGTTTACAAGTTCCAGATACCCAAATTTTGTTTGCAGGTTAAGAAAAGCACTTTATGGATTGAAGCAAGCTCCAAGAGCTTGGAACTATAGACTCGTGAAGTATCTGAACGAACTTGGATACCAAAGTTCGAAGGCAGATGCAAGTCTACTCATCAAAAGGACAGAAGAAGGAATGATCTTCATTTGTATCTATGTAGATGACATAATAATTACAGGTACCTCAGATGCAGGAATCACAGAGGTAAAGAAACTGCTAGAAAAGGAATTCAAGATCAGTGACCTAGGAAAGTTATCATACTTTCTAGGAATGGAAATCTCATATACAGATCATGGTGTATATGTCACACAAGAAAGGTATCTCCTGAACTTACTGAAGAAGTTCAAAATGGAGAATTGCAGAGAAGCTTCAACACCGCTTGAAGTAAACCATAAACTCAGTAAATATAGTGGTACAGAGTTTAAAGATATGAAGAAGTATCAATCGTTAGTAGGAAGCTTAATATATGCTACGCTAACAAGACCGGATCTCAGTTTTCCGGTGGGAGTTCTCTCACAGTTTATGCATTGTCCGACAGATCAACATTGGGTTGCAGGACAAAGAGTTCTCAGATATATCAAAAGAACTATAAAGGAAGGATTATATTATCCTTTTACGTCAGATATAAAGCTCAGAGCATACAGTGACTCAGATTGGGCAGGAAGTCAAGATGACCGAAGATCAACGCACGGGTATATGATATACCTAGGAGATAAGCTGGTAAGCTGGTGTTCGAAGAAGCAACACACAGTAGCCTTATCATCAACAGAAGCAGAATACAAAGGACTGGTAGAAGCAGCAAAAGTAGTAATATGGATGCAGACGTTACTTAAAGGCATGGGTATAGATCAAAGTATACCGATCATACATGGAGATAATATGAGCTCGCTGTATCTTGCAGCGAATCCTGTGTTTCATGCAAGAACAAAACACATAGAGATTCAGTATCATTTCCTAAGGGAAAAAGTAATGGAGAAAGAGATAGAAATAGTCTACACTCCTACGAAAGATCAGATTGCAGACATTCTGACTAAAAGCTTGGATGGAACAAAGACAAACAGATTCAAAGAGATGGCAGGAATAAAAGAAAGGAAGATATATGAAAGACCGGAAGGTGTCAAATTAGTGATTGAGGGGGAGCTGTTAAGGAAACACTCACGAATTTGACGCAACAAATAAAGAGAAAACCAGAATCTTCCGGAAAATCTATGCACAGGTGTACAGTATGCGAAGTTAGTGCGCGGTGTGCGCATAACAGAGCAATTAACCGCGGCGGGTGCGTGAGGCGCGCATAACGCGAATTGAAGAGTAACAGCGCAGAGGAGCGCCAAAGAAAGTGTATATATATACAGCAAGTTTTGAAGAACTGAGAGAGAGAGAGAGACAGAGGATGATACACAGAGAAGAACGAAAGACAGATATAGAGAAGACGCCATAGATCGCGTATGAGTGAAGAGAGATTTAGAAGTTCTCAGAAGACGCCATAGATCGCGTATGTACAGATGAATAACACAAGCCTGAAGTGTCGGGTCTTTTCATCTGAAGAGAGATGGTAATAAGGAACTACTCACTGTAGGAGAGTTCTGTAACTTGAGCAAGAAGAGGCCAAGCTTACTTGTACACATCTTCTCAAATCGAAAACACATGTTCATGTGGATGTTTGCGCGTAATCTTTACTTGTGAAGAATCTGAAGTTATTTCGTGTTACGGTAGGAAGCTTCGTTTATCATTAACTGTCACGATTCGTTACTAAACG
>MU261263.1:50000-55000 GCA_020310875.1 Ceratopteris richardii
AGTCTACTAATCAAGTTTGAAGCAAAAGAGTGCTGGTATAAAGCAAGTTTAGCAGTACCTACTCAGTCTCTTGGATCATCCATCCATCTTTCCCAACAGTGGTATCAGAGCAAATAAGGTAAAATGGGAGATGGTTTTCCTTCATTCATTGATAAATTGGATAGGAAAAATTATCAAGCATGGTCTTTAAGGATGAAGACCTACTTACAAGGAAGGAATCTCTATGGATACATCTCAGGAGATGAGGAATTGCCCTCATTCAAAGCAAGAGGATTGCCAACCAAGGAAGAACAAGAAAAGCTCAACACATGGTGTGCAAAGGATGCATTGGCAAGGTCTTATTTACTCAACTCTATATCTGATTTTCTTTTGCCACATATCAGAAATTGCAAGACTTCCCAAGAGACTTGGGAAACCTTGTCATCATATTTTTCCTCCAATACAAGGGCTAGGAAGAATCAGTTGTGGATTGAATTCACAACACTAAGGAAGCAACCTAAGCAAGCTGTTTCAAAATTTGTGACCAAGATCAAGGATGTTGCAGATCAGTTAGCAAGCATAGGAGAAGAGATTGAAGAAGAACAAATTGTGAGGCAAGTAATCAATGGAATCAAGGCTGATGACAAGTGGGAAAGCTTCACCACTGCAATGGATCTCTACATGGACATGCACACTCCAGATCTTACAACTCTCATGGGCCAACTATTTACACATGAAGCAAAGCTCACCAAGAATGGAGATACATCCAAAGGTAACAACTCTTCTGCCCTATACACTGATAAGAAATCTAAGGATAAAGGCAAGAGTAAGAAGGTGGAAGATGAAGGCTCTACCTCCCAAGCCAACTATGCAGGGAGAGGTAGATCTTCAAGAGGAAGGGGCAGAGGAGGTAAGCAAGGTAGGGGGAGACCCTATAATTTATCACCATGTAACATTTGTGGTTTATCAAATCATACCACAGATGTGTGTTTCAGCAATTACAAAAATCAGAGAGGAAGAGGCTACCAAAGAGGTGGATACTCACAGTCAAGAGGAAGATTTAACCATCACCAAGGCCACAACAACAATTACAACAACAACTACAACAACAATTACAATGGCAACTACCAAGGAGGATTCAAAACTATAAGGGACTACAACAACTACACAGAAGAGCAGGATGACTCTCTTCTGATCATGAACATGACTTCAAAGACAGGTACAAATGATGATCACTTATTTTATATTGATTCAGGGTGTTCAAATCATGTGGCTGGTAATGTGGCACTACTCTCTGATCTTGAGGAACCAAAAGGTAAACATCAAGTCCAAATAGGTGATGATACAAAGCATTCAGTAGTTAAAGTTGGAAATGTGAAGACTTGTGATGGAAATCAGAATTTGTTAAGCAGGGTACTTTATGTACCAACCATTACAAAGAACTTAATGAGTGTTGGTCAGATTGTGGAGAAAGGTTTGCAGGTCAGATTCAATCAATATGCAGCATATGTGGAGGATCCAAGACATGGATTCAAGAGGATAGTTAAAGGAGAAAAATCAGGTAGACTTTTCACTTTTGAGTTAGAAGACACAAAGAATATTGCACTATACAGTTATAAAGATCAAACACTTTCAGAGCTTGAGATTTGGCACAAAAGGTTAGGGCACATAGGAGAAAGAACCTTGAAACAAATGTGCAGGGACCAATGTGTGCTTGGGATACCTAATGTATCCAAGCAACATATGATTTACAAGTGTGGTGCTTGTCAATTTGGTAAGTCTCACAGGTTACCCTTCTCCAAGAAAGGATATATGCATGAAGACTATCTACAGCTTGTACACACAGATGTTTGGGGACCTAGCAAAGACCCCTCACTCTCAGGTTCAAGGTCCTATGTGTCTTTTATTGATGATTATAGCAGATGGACTGTATTATACTTCATGAAGCACAAGGATGAGGTATTTAATTGTTTTAAGAAATATCTTGCATTAGTTGAAAACCAGACAGGAAGGAATTTGAGAGGCTAAGGTCAAATGGAGGAGGTGAGTACTTCTCCAATGAATTTGAAGACTTCTTGCAGGACAGAGGCATCAAAAGAGAGATAACCACAAGGTATTCTCTTGAACAGAATGGGGTAGCTGAGAGAAGAAATAGGTTAATTGTTGAGACAGCTAGATCTATGCTTAATGAGAAGAAATTACCTAACTATCTATGGGCAGAAAGTGTTTCTACTGCCACTTACCTCATAAATAGGTTACCATCTAAGTCACTTGATGGTATGACACCCTATGAAGCATGGCATGGTAAGAGACCATCATTGGATCACTGCAAAATGTTTGGATGTGTAGCATATGTGCACATTCCTTCTCAGATAAGAGGTAAGCTAGACCCAAAGGCTGAAAAATGCATTTTCATTGGGTATGATTTAAATCAAAAAGATTACAGGTTTTATAATCCTACCAACAAGGGATTTATGGTAAGCAGAGATGTGATCTTTGATGAAAATGATTCTTGGTATGAGAATGAATGCAGGAAGGTCAAACTACCCTATGATTTGGAAGAAGAATTTCCAAAACTTACAAAGGAGGAGTCTACTCAGAATGAAGATTCAAGTTCAGATGATGAAGATACTATCAACCTTGAAGAGTTCAAGGCATGGAAGTCCAAGGGCAAAATGAAGATGAAGAAGCTTGAAGACATACCTGAATCTTCAACTCAATCAATCAGGAGATCTCAGAGAGAAAGCAAGAAACCTATCAGATATGGGTATGATACATCTCTTGTTACTAAACATTCAGTTTACCTTGCCAAAGATTTTTCAAATGAAGAACCAGGTTCATATGAAGAAGCAATAACCAAATCAGAATGGAAAGAAGCTATGGATGAGGAGATTGAAGCACTCAAGGAGAGTGACACATGGGAATTAGTACCCAAGAAGGATTCTATGAAGGTAATAGGATCCAGATGGATCTATAAACTTAAAAGAAATTCTGATGGCACAATTAATAGCTACAAAGCCAGATTGGTAGCCAAGGGTTTTGCACAAACCCAAGGCATTGACTATGAAGAGACATTTTCTCTTGTGGCCAAGATGCCAACAATCAGAGTGTTGGTGAGTGTGGTTGCATCAAAGAATTGGAACATGTACCAATTGGATGTCAAGAATGCTTTCTTGAATGGATGGATTTAAGAAGAAGTTTATATGTCACAACCTCCTGGCTATGAAGACCCTAAGAAGGTAACATATGTTTGTAAATTAAAGAAGGCTTTATATGGATTGAAACAGGCACCTAGGGCATGGAATTAAAGGTTAACTACATACCTCCAAGACCAAGGATTTGTTATGAGCAAGGCAGATACTTCTCTATTCATTAAGAGAAGTAATTCAGAGGTAATATATCTCTGTGTTTATGTTGATGACATCATCATTACAGGTAATGATGTCAATGGAATCAGATATATCAAAAACCAGATGATGAAGGAGTTCAAGATCAATGATCTTGGCTTATTGAAGTATTTTCTAGGGCTTGAATTAGTTTACACTAATTCAGGGATATACATTACTCAAAAAAAGTATGTACAAGATATGTTGAAGAAGTTTCACTTGCAGGATGCTAAAGTAGCAAGCACTCCAATGGAGGTGAACCTAAAACTAAGTGCCCATGAAGGTGATGAAGTCAAAGACATTACAGGTTATCAGAGTATGGTGGGTAGCTTGAACTATGCTACTCTTACAAGAATTGATATTGCATATGGAGTTAGTGTGCTAAGTCAATTTATGCACAAGCCAAGGATACCTCACTTAGAGGCTGCCAAGAGAATCTTAAAGTATCTCAAGGGTACACAGAACCATGGTTTGTATTTTCCTTTCACTTTAGATATTGACATAAAAGTCTATTCAGATGCAGATTAGGCAGGATGCAAGGATGATAGGAGAAGCACTTCTGGATATATCTCTTTTGCAGGTGACAAACCAATTTCATGGTCTGCAAAGAAGCAACCAATTGTTGCATTGTCTTCTACAGAAGCAGAGTATATAGGGCTAGCTAATGCCACTCAAAAAGCAATTTGGATTAAGCTTTTGTATACAGAATTGGGCTTATATACTAGGCCTCCAATTATCTTTGGAGATAATACAAGTTCTCTTCACCTTGCAGCTAATCCTATCTATCATGCCAGGACAAAACACATAGAAGTTCATTATCATTATGTGAGACAAAAGTTGCTAAGCAAGGATATTCAACTTACCTATGTATAAACCAACATGCAATGTGCAGACTCGCTGACTAAAGCTTTGGATGGAACCAAACTTTGCAGGTTCAAATCTATGATTGGATTGCACGATATACTTGAAGATTGAAGATGAAGACTTAAGCCAAAATGTTTGGCTTCAGGGGGAGCTGTTGGAGTAAATCACAAGCCTACACGTTTGGCTTGAAAGATATCATGAAGACTTTACATACATGAAGAACCATAGGAACACATGCTAGTGGTTAATTACCAATTTACCTCATTGTAAAAGTCAAATTGACTTAGAATCTTTTGTAATCACCTACCTAAGTGATTCGTGAAAAAGGTAGCTCATTTGATTGAGAGAATATCTCCAAGCTTTTAGGAGCTTGATCATAGGGAGCCAAAAGTTTGAATTTGAATTCAAACTTTACTCATTACATATAAAGCATGGACATGAAAAGTCACGGATATGAGAGATCACTCCCGAGCTTCATTCTACTGTAATTGAGTGTGTGTGAGGACTATACCATAGCCTACACCTCTCTACACCATTAGGCAATGTTATCCATGCCAATGGGATTGTACACAAGTGTTAATTAATAGATACATCTACATCATTCATCTCTGTGTTCTCTGCTAGTCTACTTAAAAGTCTGTCAACTTGTCAAGGGCATATCTCGGTCAATTCTCCACCGAATTCAGTGATTCAAAGCTTGTTGGATTCCGCTCAACGTCATCTACACACTGACAAAGTTTGAATTGATTCTATTCAACCAATTCAGAGAAA
>MU261263.1:65000-92500 GCA_020310875.1 Ceratopteris richardii
TTAAGCATGATTCATCATTTTTAGTGATTTAAGTTGGTCGAGTTAGCTCCTTAAGTCTATTATTTACTCACAAAATCGCATTGCAATTGCAATGTTAAATCATGAGATATATTCATCAAAAGTCAACAATATCTCTCCTTAGTTCACTTCTCTGTTAATACTCCATAAGAATAGTGATTTTCTCAACGCTTGTTCTTGTTGGTGCAAGTAACCATCAATTGATGTCCTAGATAAAGACTTGAAGTCAAAAGAGGAAGAAAAGATCAACAAATGAAGTTTGAAGATAGGGCATATTTAGGAAATGAAGACTTGTATACATATGTACATTAAACTTGTAGTTAGCTCACTTATACTTTTATTATGGTCATGAGCTTGTACATATATGCATATATATACAAATGGAAAGTTGGGGCAAGTATGAGAGAGCATGGAATGAGACGAATTAGAAGTTTTAAGAGTCATTAGACACTTTAGAAGTGAAGAAGATCTCTCTCATCATTCAGATGTAAAATTTTCAGAGTAGAAGAAAAATTGCACCCGATCTTTTGTTGAGTACTCCTTTTGTGTTTAATCTTTTGTGAAATGCTTTTGTACAAGTATAAGTCTATAGTTTATTGACCTCTACAAAGTTTCCAGATCCTAATTGTAATCAGGCTGAGAGAAGTGAGAGTAGGAACATTTATATGTGTAAATGTGAAGAAGTGAAGTTTGCAACAGGCGCAAATTTGATGCTAATGTTTTGGTCAGTTCTCCTCCACAATGTAATTTTTTAGCAAGAAAGCACTCACTCTTTAATTTGGAAGTTAATTTACCTATGGCTAAAAGCATTTGAATAAACGGGTTGTAGTTTGAGAGAACTATGCATCAAAAGTTACAGGGATCAAAGTCGACTATAGAGAAGTATAGTTTTAGACATAGGTGGATTCTTTGGATCATTTCGCAAGATCTAATGAATCTTTTGCGATGTTTTAACTTGGAGAAGGTGCACAATCTTTAGGCAACATCGTGTACAAACTCTCATCAGAAAGTTTACACATTTGATTAGTCAATTAATGAGTTAAGTGCAGCAGACTTTTCTAAGTAGTGACTCTCTTCACAATTAGTGCAAATTTTGATTGTTTGGCATTGATCTTCCAAACTTGATCAAAGTTTTGAGTTATTCTTGATATAAAGGTGTTCTAATATCAAGGATAGCTTGTTCTTTTGGAGATTAACACTCTCCATCAGTGGTATTAGAGCAGAAATCATCAAAATAGAAGAAAAGAGGATCCAGACTACTACAGTCATACAAAAATTAACATTTGAAGGTTCAAAAGGTGAAAGCTTAAAGGGAAATCTTGAGAAGGAGGCCTGAAGCTATCAAGAAGATCAAAAGGAACTTCATTTGAAGTAAAGGTACACTTGTTCCTCATAAATCTTGAAGAATTTAATACATAGGTGAAGAAAGGATGGGAGATTCTCTTTAGATAGAGAAATTGGATAGAGAAATTGGATAGAGAAAACTATCCACCTTGGTCAATGAGGATGAAAGCTCATCTCATGAGCAAAGACCTGATAGGTTATATCACAGGTGAAGAAGAAAAACTAGAATTCAGAGATCCTAGTGTTCCAACTAGGGATGAAATCTCAGATTTGAAGACTTGGATGAAGAAGGATGCTCAAGCAAGGAGCATTATCTACATGGGAGTCAATGACTACTTGCTACCTCATATTAGAGGACTTGAAAGTGCAAGTGACATACGGAATACTTTGGAGGAGCATTTCCAAACTACTACAAAGTCAAGGAAGGCATCCTTATGGGAAGAATTCACTACATTTAAAAAGAAAGCTTCTCAATCCATTTATGATTATGTAACAAGGATGAAGGACATTGCAGATGCATTAGGAGCAGTTGATAAAGATATTGAGGAGGATAAATTAATAAGGCAAATTCTCATAGGTTTGAGAGGAGATGAGAAATGGAAGCCATTCATTTTGTCCACTGAAGTGTCACTAGATCATTTCACTCCTGGTTTAAATCAGTTGCTAGGACACATGCTAACTTCTAAGCAGGATGTCAAAGGTGATGTTGATAAGAATACAGGTCAAGCAATGTATTCAAAGGACAAGAAGAAGAATAGCAAAGGTAAACAACAATTAAATGAAGAAGAAGGTACAAATAGCCAAGCCAACTTCCTAAGAGGAAGAGGAGGTGGGAAAGGTAGAGGAAGAGGCAGAAGCAATAAAGATGGAGCCAAACCTTGTTGGATATATGGTAAGACAAATCATTTAGCTCATGATTGTTGGCATAATAATCAGAATAATGGACGATATAGTCAGAACTTTAATTCAAGAGGAAGAGGTGGTAGAAACCAAAGAGGTAATTTCAAGAGGTAGAGGTAGTAGAAGTTACTTTGGAAGAAATGTAGGTAGAGGTTTCCAAAGTCAATCCTACTACAATTATGCTTCATATCAGAAAGAAGATTCAACCTTAATCATGAATGCAACTTGTGAAAGACAAAGTGAAGACCAAAGAGTCTTTTTACATTGACTCAGGGTGTAACAATCACCTGAGTGGTAATATAGCCTTGATGATTGATTTGGAGAATAAGGTAACTAATCATGTAGTTCAAATAGGTGATAATACAAAGCACAATGTGAAGTCAATTGGATCAGTGAAGGCCAAGGATGGAAGTAATCTTCTGAGTAAGGCCTTGTATGTTCCTACAATTCCAAAGAATCTGATAAGTGTAGGGCAAATTATTGAAAAATTTTATGAAGTAAGGTTCACTAATGATGGAGTTTTTTGTGGAAGATCCTAGCAATGGGTATAAACAAATTGTTTCAGGGAAGAAAGAAGGAAGACTCTTCACATTGAAGATTCAAGGTAATTTTGTTCATGCCTTGTTTATTTATGGAGGACATAAGATCTTTGAGTTAGATCTTTGGCATAAAAGGCTTGGACATTTCAATGAAAGAGGTGTTAAGGATATGGTTAACAATGGTTCAGTGCTTGGATTGCCTAATGTTGCAGGTCAACACATGACATTCAGATGTGAGGCATGTCAATTAGGTAAGGCTCATAAGCAGTCATACAATAAGCATGGATTTATGTATTCAGAGAAGCTTGAATTGGTACACACAGATCTGTGGGGACCATCAAAGGATTTCAGTATTAATGGTTCAAGATATTATGTGATTTATGTTGATGATGCTACTAGGTGGATCACCATATATGTGATCAAAGATAAATCAGAGGTATTCAATACATTTAAACATTATTATGTGTATGTAGAAAGAATCACAGGTCAAAAGTTAAAAAGACTAAGGTCAGATGGAGGGGGAGAGTATTTCTCTAATGAGTTTGGTGATTAATTATGGAATCCAGGTATAAAAAGGGAAGTCACTTGCATGTACTCTCCTCAACAAAATGGTGTAGCAAAAAGGAGAAATAGAACTCTTGTTCAGTTTGCAAGATCAATGATGAAGGAGAAAAAGTGTCCAAATTGTTTGTGGGCTGAGGCTATAAATACAGCTACATACTTGGTTAATAGGTTACCATGTAAAGCTTTGCAAGGTATGACACCATATGAAGCTTGGTGGGGTAAGAGACCTACATTAGATCATTGCAAAGTGTTTGGATGTTTGGCTTATGCATATGTTCCATCTCAGTTGAGGCATAAATTCGAACCTCAAGCTGAAAAGTATGTATTCATTGGATATGATGATAAACGGATGGGTTATAGGTTGTGGAGTCCATCCACAAAGCAATTCCTTGTATCAACGGATGTTACATTTGATGAGCAAGGTACTTGGTATGTAGGTACAATCAATAATCATGCAGGTGATGAAGAAGTTTTGAATTAGAAGAAAGGTAAATCAAAGGTTCAGATATTTGATGAAGAAGAGAACAATGAAGTACAAGTTGAAGTTGAAAAAGTGCCAAGGTTTGATCTAGAATGTGATGAACTAGAGACTTCAAGAAGTGGAGAACTTAGAAGGTCATCAAGACATAAATAGCAACCTACAAGGTAAAGCTAGGACACTTCTTTTTTGACTACTAAAGATTATGCTTACATGGTGAAAGCAGATGAAGACCCTTCTACATATGAAGAGGCAAAAGGTAAGGAAAATTGGGAGAAATCTATGCAAGAAGAGAATGATGCATTAATGGAGAATGAGACATGGGATTTGGTTCCTAAACCAAACAGTCACAAGATCATTGGATGCAAATGGGACTACAAAACAAAGAGGTTTGCAGATGGAAGTGTGTCTAGGTATAAAGCTAGACTTGTTGTGAAAGGTGTGCTCAGACATATGGTATAGATTATGATAAGACCTATAGTCATGTGGCAAAGATGACAACCATAAGGACACTCATAGCCATTGTTGCATGTAAAGGTTGGAGATTATGTCAATTAGGTGTCAAGAATGCTTTTCTTAATGGTTATATTTCAGATGATGCTTTCATGGAGCAATGACAAGGGTTCAGAGATAAAAGGCATTCAAAATATGTATGTAATCTCAAGAGATCTTTGTATGGTTTGAAGCACGCCCCAAGGGCATGGAATTATAGACTTGTGAAGTTCTTGAAGGAACTTGGTTTCCAGGTATCTAAAGCTGATTGTAGCTTGCTTGTCATAGCAAGTGACGATGGGTTCATTTACATGTGCATATATGTTGATGATATAATTCTTACAGGTAGAGATGAGAAGGGCATACAAAGCCTCAAGAAACAAATGGAGAAAGAGTTTAAGATGAGTGACTTGGGAGACTTATCATATTTCTTGGGCATGGAGATCTCATATACTCAACATGGAGTGTATGTGACTCAAGAAAGGTATTTGAAGAACTTGTTAATCAAGTTTAAAATGGAAGATCGCAGGGTAACACCTACTCCAATGGATGTTGGTGCAGACCAATCACCAATTGAAGACTTGGAAGGTTAAAGAGTGAAAGAAGGATCAACCATTGAAGCTTGGAAGAAAGACATATTCAGAGGATAATAGAAGTGTACACATATGTACATTAGTATAGTCATAGGTGACTCAGATCTTTGTTTGAGTAAGAATCTTGTACAAATCATCTATAAATACTTTGAGAAAAGTCGGGGCATGTATGAGAGCATATGTAGAAGCCAAGATTGAGGAAGTTAGAAGTCAAGAGATAGAGAAAAGTTAGTTGAGTTAGCTCTCATCACTCAGTTGTAATTTTCTGAGTTAATGAAGAAATATTGCGCCCGATCTTTTCGTGTCTGCTCCTTCTGTGTTTGATCAATTGTGAAATCCTTTTGAGGATATCTAAGTTGTTAGTTAATGAGCCTGTGACCTGAATTTCAGAGTCTAATTGTAAACAGGCTAGGAGAATTGTTAGTAGGAACATTCATATGTGTTGAGTGTCTACAGTTCTTTGAAACAGGCGCAAATTTCGAGTTTAATCTTTTGGTCAGTGCTCACTCCATAGTTTAAAGTTTTGTGCAAGCAAGCACTTAATCTTTAAGTTGGAAGGTGATCTACTCGTGGCTAAAAGCATTTGACAAAACGGGTTAGATATTGTGAGAACCAAAGTTAAGAAGTTAGGGGTGTCTAGATCGACTTCTCAGAAGTGCAGATTCAGACATAGGTAACTTGTGAAGTCAATTTCTCAAGTTATACTAAAGTTTTTGAAGTAATTCAACTTGGAGGTGATGCGCAATCTTTAGGAGAAGATATGTACAAAGTTTCATAAAAAACTTTGCACGTTTGATAAGTCAATGTGAAGAAATTCTGCAGCAGACTTTTCTGTGTTTCATCTTCTTCACATATTTTCTCAAATTTGACAATTTGGAGATTGGACCTCTAATTTAGTGAAGGTTTTGACTTACTCTTGATATAGAGGTGTTCTAAATTCAAGAGTAGGTTGTTCTTTTGGAGATTAACACTCTTCATCAATGGAGGTGAATCATAAGTTGAGAAAATATGGAGGAGAAGAATTCAAGGATATGAAGCTATATCAAAGTCTGGTTGGTAGTCTAATCTATGCTTCATTAACTAGGCCTAATTTGTCATATGCAGTTGGAGTGTTGTCTCAATTCATGCATTGTCCTGGGAAAGAACATTGGGTTGCAGGACAAAGAGTGTTGATATACATCAAGGGTACACTCAAGGAAGTCTTGTATTATGGTTTTACATCAGATACAAGCATCAAGATATATAGTGATACAGATTTGGCAGGTAATCCTAATGATAGGAGATCAACATATGGATACTTGTGTTATGTGGGAGATAAGTTAATTTCTTGGTGTTCTTAGAAACAACATACAGTTGCTTTATAATCTACAGAGGCAGAGTATAAAGGTATGGTTAAAGCTACAAAGTCATATGGTTGAAGACTCTCATGAAGAGTTTTGACATCATTCAAAGTACACCCACTATTCATGGAGATAATATGAGTTCATTGTATCTAGCTGCTAAGAGTTGGGGAAAGTATGAGAGAGCATGGAATGAGAAGAATTAGAAGTTCTAAGAGTCATTAGACACTTTAGAAGTGAAGAAGATCTCTCTCATCATTCAGATGTAAAATTTTTAGAGTAGAAGAAAAATTACACCCGATCTTTTGCTGAGTACTCCTTCTCTGTTTAATCTTTTGTGAAATGCTTTTGTACAAGTCTAAGTCTATAGTTGATTGACCTCTGTACAAAGTTTTCAGATCCTAATTGTAACCAGGCTGAGAGAAGTGAGAGTAGGAACATTTATATGTGTAAATGTGAAGAAGTGAAGTTTGCAACAGGCAAAAATTTGATGCTAATGTTTTGGTCAGGGCAATAGGTGTATATACAAGCTAGGGGAAAAAAACTTCCTAAAGAGGGAAAAAAGTACCCCTGTGATCCTAGAGTGTTCACACACATCACTACCTAAATATATCAACAAATCCCCCTTGGGAGTGATGCAGTGAATAAGGAGTTGGCACTCATGTATAAGGAAGTGCCAAGCTATGTGGAATCAATCCACAAAAGGAAGCAAACCCAAAGCTTTGCGGAAAGCTTCAAACTTCTCCCTATAGAGAGCCTTCGTAAAAAGGTCTATTATGTTCTCCTACGTGGGCACATATGCCAAGCGGATCTCCCTAGCAAAGAACCTCTCCTTGACATAATGATAATGCACCTCAATGTGCTTAGTGCGAGCATGGAACAGAGGGTTCCTCGCAAGTGCCAATGTGATCTGATTGTCAGTGAAGATGGTGGTGGCAAAAGACTGACCAACACCCAAATCAGTCATAAGGCATCTGAGCCACACACACTCAATAGTCACTGTGAAAGCTTCCCTATACTCAACCTCACAACTGGAATTGGCCACAGTAGGCTGCTTCTTGCTCAACCAAGATATACATGAGCTACCAAGCATGAAGCAAAAACCACTAGTGGACACATGAGTGTCATAGCAACCAGCCCAGTCAGAGTCAGAAAAAGCATGCAAATTTGGCGGCAGTGATCCCCCCTTGGGATAAAACAATCCAAGTGGTTGGGTACCACTCAAGTAGCGAAAGATGCGCTTAATTGCCTACCAATGCTTGATACCTGGGCAATACATAAACCTACTCATCTGTGAGATAGAAAATTGAATATATGGCCGAGAAATGCATAAGTAAATCAAGCATCCAATATCCTCCTCATAGAGAACAGCATCAAATGCATCTCCAACATCATGAAGACTCAATCGTAAACCTATCTCCATAGGAGTGGCAATAGGCTTACAGTCTTCAAGGCCAAAATGCTGCAATAATGTGTCAATATATTTCATTTGACATCAAAGCCATTCCACCATCAACTTGCATAAATTGAATGCCCAAATAGTGATGCAAATGCCCCAAATCAGACATATCAAATGAGGCATGCAAATCAGCCTTAAAATCAGCAATATGCCTCTCATAAGGATGAGTGAACAGCATGTCATCAACATAAACCACAATGATCAGAAGTACATCATTAGCACGCTTAACATATAAAGTGCTTTTAGTTGGACTATTCTCAAAACCATGTGAAATCAGATAGTCATGTACCTTTTCATACCAAGCATGTAGTGCTTGCATTAAACCATATAATGCCTTCTTTAACCTGCACACCTAGTTCTCATGCCCTTTCTGCACAAAGCCACGGGGCTGAAAAACATACACTTCTTCATGCAAGTCACCATTCCAAAATGTTGTTTTGATATCCAACTGATGTACAAACCCTGATGAGCTTCAAGTGCACAGATGCTACGAATAGTAGTCATTCGGCAAGTAGGTGCAAAGGTCTCATCAAAATCAATGCCTCTTTCTTGCGCATAACCCTTTGCAACAAGCCTCTGTTCCATCAGGCTTATGCTTCAGCTTGTATACCCACTTAGTGCCAATGGCCTTCTTGCCAGGAGGCAAGTCACATAAAGACCAAGTACCATTTTTCATGGTAGCATCATATTCAGATTTCATTGCAGCCATCCAATGTTCAGAATTTTGTGCTTCATCAGACAAAACAAGATCAGTCTCATCACAAAGACTAGATGCAGCCATAGCATAGAAATCTGATGCAAAAAAAGGCACTATGAGAGCCTGATCGAGTACAATACGATAGAGGTGTATCTAATTTGTTGTCATGCAAAGTTTTCACTAGCCATTTTGGCATAGTTTTTGCCTGCTCAATATCATCTCTCTCATCAAGAAGTGCATCATGTAAATCTGCATCAGAAATAGAATGATCTCCATCATCACACAAAACCTGCAAAGGCTGAGAAGTTGCCTCATTAGCACCAGCACTAGATTGTCCACCTGTAAAAAGAGGCAACAAAGTATCATACATGTCTTTGGAACTAACAGATGTCTCCTTAGTACATGGAAGTAAGGGTTGAATAGCATCTTCCATAAAAACAACATCACAGCTAACCAAAATGTGTTTAGTCTGTGGGTGATACAGATGGTAGCCTTTGCTTTCAGAACTGTACCCAACAAAAATACATTTGACTGCTTTATCATCTAATTTTTTGCAACGTTGTTCACGCACTAATGCATATGCCAAACAACCAAAAACACGCAGACGAGCAACAGATGGCTTGCAACCATGCCAAGCCTCATATGGAGTGATAGATTGTAGCGCTTTATTGGGACACGTGCTAAGTACATATGCTGCACAAATAACAGCCTCAAGCTAGAAATTATGTGGTAAGGCCTAACTCTTAACCATACAGCTCGCCATCTCCATGAGTGATCTGTTCTTCCGTTCAGCAACTCCATTCTGTTGAGGTGTATACGGCACTGTACATTGGTGTTTTATCCCACGTTCAGCCAAAAATGCATTAAAATCAGAAGACATATATCCCCCCCCCTCGATCAGAACAGAGGGTGCCCATTTTACATGCTGACATATTTTCAGCCAAAAACAAAAACTTTGGAGCACATAAACACTTCGGACTTTTCTTTGAGTGGATATACCCATGCATGCCTAGAAAAATCATCAATAAAGTCACGAAGTAAAGATAAATTACAAAAGAGGGTGTTTGCATAGAACCATAGACATCGCTATTAAACAAGCTGCAATTTTTGAGTAGCCCAAACTGAACCATCTTTTGGAAATGAGGAACGCTGCATTTTGCCCAAAATACAGCCTTCACATACATGTTTACAGGGTGCCTCAAGTTTGGGCAAAGAGGACACCATTTCACATTTCTATAGGCATAACAAACTAGCAAAGTTCAGATGACCAAAGCATGCATGCCAAAACCTTGCATATGACATAGCGTGAGAAACATGTACTACACATGCCAAATCATTTACAGATCTTTCATAGTGTATGAGCTTATACAGCACACGACATAAAATGCCAAAAGCTATAATGACATCGCCATTTGACAGATCATGAAGTGTACATTTGTCATCAACAAATTTCACAACCAAACCAATCTTGGCTAATGCAAAAACTGATAACATATTTTACTTGATCCCTAGCACAAACAAAGCATCTAACAAGGTGAAAGAACTACCATCAGCAGTAGTCAAAATGATCTTACCAACTCCCATAAGAGGATAGGAGCATGTAACAGTATTCCCTCTAGGGGCAGGCTCGAGTTAAGAGAAGAAACTGTGCTGTGAGATAATATGTTTGGTCGCCCCATTATCAAAGTATCAAACATCTGAGTCTACTGTAGACATGCACTGCTCATGAGAACATGGGTCAAAACTGCAAACAGTAGTAAACACGCATTCGTCTTTCTAGACAAGATTAGCAGACTCTGTTTTCGGTGTAGAGGCCTCTGCAACAACCATTCCAGCCTCTTTCTTCTTTGCCTCTTTAGCAGCCAGTTTTGACATAGCCCTTAATGACATGATCATTTGCTTTACAGTATTTACAAAACAATTTCCGCTTTTCTGATTTCTTCTCATCTTTGTCTTCCTTCTTTGAATGTGAAGCATTTGCAGATTTCTGCTTACTAGTAGAAGAGCTCCATTTTCCTTTGCCCTTCTGACTAGCGAGAAAAGCTTGATCTGTGTAGAGGGACAATCAAGCGAAAAGAAAAGAAGAAGAAAATCAAAGTCTAAGACGGTGCAATAGATACATGATATTGGAAGACATATCTCTGCAAGAAGCCCCGCAGGGGCGCATTACCCATCTCTGCACAGAGCCCCGCAGGGGCGCACACACCAAGGAAAAGCAAACAGCCTCAAAGCAATACAACAGGGTCAGATGTGTGCAACCAGGACAAATCAGAGGACCAAAAGTTAGAAAGGGGTAGAGGCCGAAAAGTTCAAGAGGGTGACTAAGAATAGCACATTCCTAGTCACTGGTGGCGTGCGTGGCAACCCAAGTCAACAGGCAAGACAAATGCAACAGGCTCTCGAGTAGTAGAGCTTGAATCAAGAAGGCCATCAAATATGCATGTCTGTTTAATTACAGACAAAACTGACCAAGGGATGCGTGCGGAGAAAAGAAGCAAACAGCCGACGAAAAGCTAAAGCCTGTCAAGGGACGACAGAGACAAAGAGGGGGAGAGTGTTGCAGAGCTAAAGAGAGCACAAAGCAGAGAAAATGACGGGCCCTAAAATTTTTCCGATTTGGACATCATATTTTGTATCATAACCACTCTTGTAATATATTTTCCTTTGTAAATGCACTAGAGGAGTCCTCTAGATGCATCCCCACAGAAGATTAGAGATCTACCCATGTAAAATAGTAGGAAATTAGTCTTTTAGTGAATAAAGTGCCGGTCTCTTGTGTGAAAAGACCAAACTTAGGGCTCATGTATATAAGTCACTTTGTGACTCTTTGTAAAAGACTTCTTGCCATTATGAAGAAGGAGCTCTTCAAATTTTCGAGTTTGCCTCTTCCTCGCTGATTTTGATCTTCTGTATGTGTGTGTTATGCTTGTAATGCATGTGTAGGACTGTTGTCTACCCCTTCCCCTTGGTTTTGAGCTGCTGTAGTGTGTGCGCAAGCTAGGAGAAGTTGTGGCGCGGGTATTTGTGATTCTCGTCATTCACTGTTTTTGCCATAACTTGAAGCAGAGTGATCAGAATTGAGTGAAACCACCACCATTGGATGCGTCTCGTCGAGAGCTTCGAAACGAGTACCCTATTGCCTATATTCGGAGTTCTGGGCTGGGAGAAAACCTCAAAATACTAAAAACTGCTGTAAGAGGCATGCGACAAACACTTTCAGTATTTCGGCGAGTGTGAGAGGTAGTAGTTTTTTTCTCATGCATGCTATCTAAACCACTTCATTTTCCATCACGTGTGCACACGTCTTCATACACTTGGTACGTCGTTCCTTAGGATTGACAATTAGATGTGTGTTAAAGTACCCACTATATGCACTTGTGTGGCAATTGAGGTATAGTCTCATTGGCACAAGTCCTTGAGTCATCTCGGCTCGAGTACACACGTTTTTGGCGCCGTTGCCGGGGAACACTCAACCAAGGTGCCTTCGTGATGGTTATAGATCGAGTGTGATGGAATCGTACTTGTAGAGGTAAAATTGTCCGGTGGCAAGTAGTCAGTCACTTCAGCACTTGTTACTTCACATCTCCGAGGTGTGTGTGATAAGTTTTAGGTTTAGGTTTAGGAGGAGGGAAGAGAAGGAGGAGTTAGGGTTAGGTTAGAGGAAGAGGATTAGTGAGGAGAGGAGAAGTTAGAATAGGAAAAAACTCACCAAAAATCACCAAAAATTACCCAAAATTCAAGTTCTGTCCAAAAAAGTATAAAAACCAAAAAAAAAAAGATTCATTTGATACTTCACTGCTTACTGGTATCGTCAGAGAGCAGCGACTGGTATCGCGTGGGAGATATCGTGTGCTTCAGGCCTTCAGAGCTAGGTTTAAGTTCACAAGTGCTAGCAGTACTACACAAAGGTAAGATCCCTCAAGTTTATCTGACAAAAACACATTGGACATGCATGAACACGTGATTAAAAGTTTGCGCAGTATCGCGGGGGGGGGGGGGGGGGGGGGAAACTGATATCGTTGCCATCTTTTTGTGGGATACAGAGGCCTAGGAGTGAAGAGGGGAGTAAGGAGAGCAAGGGGGCATAAAACTTTTGAAAAAATCTTGCATTTTGGCTTGAGTATCGCGATCGGTTGAGGTTTGGTATCGCGATACCAAAACTCCCTTGTATCGCGATACTCGCCGAAGTATCGTATCGCTTGATACCGGACTTGGTATCGTGCTACCATTTTGGTATCGTGACCCAGAGTTGGTATCGCGATCGTACATTTTCTGTGGTATCGTATCGTCGGGTATCAGTCTTAGTATCGCGATACTGTTTTGGTATCGTGTCGCTAAGTTGGTATCGCGATCGCTCTTACTGCAGTGGTATCGTATCGTCTCCGACCAAAGACTGTATCGCGATACCATCTTGAGATCGTATCACCTTGGGTCTCAAGTATCGTATCGTCGACCCTGGTAAGTATCGTATCGTATCACTTGGCATTTGGTATCGCGACACCACTCCAATATCGTATCGCTGGTCACCTGGTTAGTATCGCGATACCGTCATAAGTATCGTATCGTCTGGGTACTGTGGTATCGTATCGTGAGCATAGTCTCGTATCGTATCGTGAGCATAGTCTCGTATCGTATCGTGAGGTGGTCCAGTATCGTATCGCCTAGAATTCTGGTATCGTATCGTCTGGGTGTTTGGTATCGTATCGCGGTCAAAGCAGTATCGCCGAGAGCAGTATCGTCAGGGAGTGGTATAGTCCAGATTGACCCTTTCCTTTGTCAAGACACTTTAAGTCATAAGGAGAGCCACCCAAGGAGAACCTGTGGGACATAGAGAGAGACTTGGGGAAGTGAATGAACCTGAGATCCGGAAGAACCCTAGGAAGCCGAAGAAGTGTAATCTCTTCTGTAGGTAGTGTAGCAGAGCCAAGTAACCGTTCACATTATTCTGAGACCTCCAGTGAATCAGAGGAAGAAATTCCCATGGCTTCGGAGGATATGCAGAACACAGTACCCATGATTGGCATGATGTCAATCATTGAGGGAGAGTACAGAACCTCTTTGGAGTATGTGAACACCAACCACAATGAGGTCCCCATTTATCTGGATGGTCTAAACAGATCTGTGGCCAGGTTAAAGAAAGCGTCAGAGGCTTACATAGTGCCTAGACCCGCAGTCGAATACGTAGGAGGACTTTACATGGACAAAAGAGATATCCAATATGTTGTCACAGAACACCCAGAGAACATTAATGAAATTGGTGAAGAAAATAATGCTTCAAACTTAAATGGAGGAGGGAATGAAGAGCAAGTAACTACACCTAGAGGAAGATCTACAGTCGCAAGGATATGGAGAGGAGATCTAATTCCCCAAGATGACACCTTAATGGATGTATATTTGGTCAATGGGATGGAGCATCTCCTTAGAGCACATTCCTCAATTTGGGAAGCTGCTCCTAATCCAGTCACCATTTATGAGTTGTAGGATCCTGATTTTTCCACCATTATCACATATCTGGATAAAAATCAAAGAAGATATTGGCCCATAACAGAAGCTGAAAGAGCTGAGTTGAAATACCAGAACATTCCAGTGTTCCCACCTAGGGACCAAGCCACTACTTCAAGAAACCCACTGGAAACGTCCCATAATGATTCATACCAACAGTCGGGCCAGACACAACAGACACAACAAACACAACAAACACGATAAACACAACAAACGCAACAAACCCAAATCCCCTTCAGACCTCCTGTACAGTTCGCAATGCCTGTAAATAACCCTAACTACCGACCTCAACCAACTAATGACCCAAGACATGGAATTCATGCTCCAGTCAGACCGCCGGTAGTAAGAGGACCAGGCATACCAATAGGAAGACCTATTTTCCCAGTGATGCCTAGACCACCCGAAGCAGGAAGACGACTAAGGCCAATCCAAGTTGCCAAATGTATGAGAAATCACTATGATGCCTTACAATCATATAGCGGAATTTAAACAAGTAATCAGAGCCGAACAGGTAGAAGACTTTTTGGTTCAATATGAGTCCTTTGGTCTTACACTGTCAGACACAGCATTAGCATGGTTTCAACCATTGGACCCTAATACCTTTCAGAACATGGAGCAAGTATACCAAGAAATAATTGAGGAATTTACTAAATCAGGAATTAAAAACAATTCTTCATCATTAATCCATAGCTTCAAGCAAGTCCCTACCGAGTCAGTGAGATTGGCTGCCAGAAGATTCAAGCAATACGTAGACAGATGCCCTGTGGAAGAGAGACCGACACAAAATAAAATGGTGTCATTATTTTTGGAAGGACTATTGAACGGATCCTTGAGATCATTGGTGTATGTAAAAAGGGTTCAGACCTTGCAAGAATGCATGAAGGAATGCATAGATCTGGAAGATAACCTAGCAGAGGACTTGAAAATACCTCAAGGAAGCTTGAAGAGTGAAGATTCGACCAGTAACGCATCCATACCTAAAAACAACATAGAGGAAATAGCCGAATTGTTAGCGAAAAAGTTGAACGTTCAAGGACAGAGGAACTACCCCAATAACCCTGTAAGAGTGCCGATGCTCAGAAGATGTATGCAATGCGGAGGTGATCATCCTTCTCATTTGTGTACTAGGGGAGTAGCTCCACCACCTGCTTATGGTTATAATAGACCCACTGTCCCAGGACCTCTACAATATTGCAGTGTGGAACAAAAATACACAAATCATAGCACAGAAAATTGTCCCTACAATAGGCAAGTGAGACCTGCACAGCAATACATGAGACCGTACGGATACCCTCAGAATCATCAGGGAGGTGAAGCTTTTAGGTATCCCTCTTATCAGCCGCAGGCACCAGCACCACGACCCTATGCTTATCAGGGATACACACAACCACAACCAGTACTAGGACAACAACCGCCCCATCCTCAGAACATTGTCCCAGTCAAGATTGCCCAGCCTGAAGAAAACCTAGAGAGAGCTATAGTGCCAGCCACACCTTTGACTAGTAGTGAACCATATGACTCATTTTATGACCCTAGTCAAGGAACATACCCTAATTATGAAGGCTCAATGATGGAATATGGACAATTGTATGAACCATATGCCTATGGCATGGAAGCACCAGATAGTTCATACGGTTATGAGCAGGATTATGAATGTACACAGCTCCTAGAGCAACTATACCACCCCGACCCATGAACAGACCGCCTGTACCCAGAGGACCATGTTACAGGTGTGGAGGTGATCACTATATCAGAGAATGCACATTGCCAAACCCACCACCACCACAACGAGTCTGGGAAGGCTACTGTAGTGATTGTGGTAAGGAACACCTTTTCAGAGACTGCCCCAAGAATCCCAACAAGGTTACATCTAATGTACAAATCAACGTAATAGAAGTAATAGAATCATCAGGGAGTGATAAAGAGTACACAGTACCATTGAAAGCAATAACGAGAGCCAAAGCCAGAGAGACCCCTGATAAAACGAATGAGAACAATCAAAGTGACAAGGAGAGGGACACACCCATCCCTCAAAGAGTTGAAGATTCAGAAGAGCCGGAGAAAAGTATTGCAAGTAAAAGGACCCAGAGATGGAAGCACCGAAGAGAGAGGCTAAAAGAAAAGAAGTTATTACAGAAGAAGGAAAGGGAGGAAAACGAACAAAAACCAAAAGAAGAACCGAGGAAGGAAGAAGGGAACAAAAATGAAAAGTATCAGAAAGAGGAGGTAGGATCAGTCTTAGCAGATCCTATGCCTGAAGAATTAGCCATGTGGATTCAGGCATACAAGGCAAGAATAAGAGCAGGACCTACCATAGAGCAACACGAGAGAGAATATCCAAGAGGCGACTTAGAAAAAGAAAGACTAGAAATCTGCAAGAAATCGATAGAAGTTGCACAACAAACCTTAGAAAAACCGGCATCGCCGTTACCCAACACCCGAATTTCTGAAGGAGAATTCCAAGAGTGTGTAAACACTCATGAAAAGCCCGAAGTAAATAGACCACAGAATGACGAACGTGGTGTTGAGAGAAAGGAAGGATCCATAGTTCCCGAAGTAGAAGGAGAATGGACTAAGGATCTATGGGCTCGAGTTCAAGAGAACAAATGGAAGAAGGTGGAAGGAATTGAACCACCCTTTGAAGAATTAGAAGCAGAAAACGAAATAGAGGGTTCAATACCTGAACTAAATTCAGAAGAAATCCTTCCAATGGATGCAAGTGACAAAGGAGAGGAAGATGTAAAGGAACTGCCCAACTACACAGGGGAGTACGAGCAAAATTCAGAATTCTATCGCATTCCATCAATAAGGAGACGGGAAACGAACCCATCAGTCCAAACATCGGAGATCATACAACGCCTTAGAGAGGTAAAAATCCCATGTACCCTAACATTTGAAGAACTGTTAAAGTTAAAACCACATTTAAAAGAGAAATTAATCAATCAATGGGAAGTCAAGGAGGAAAAGAAAGAGATAGCTGACGAAGTAAACACAGTGAGAATTCCAGTGGATAAAGTAGGAGACTTTAGTGAGGGAGATGAAGGAAATACCTGCCTTCCAATTACTTACAGGGGTTACACTACCAAAGCCATACTAGATTCAGGAGCTGGTGTTGGTATTGCTACCAAAGAAATTTGGGAGAGATGGGGAAAACCAGCATTAAGACCAACACGCATGGCAGATGGTCATACGGAAAGACCCTTAGGATTGTTGGAACGAGTAGTCTTCACTACGTGTGGAGTGGAATTCAAACACACTTTAGCAATTTGTCACTTCGAAAGGCCAAGCAATTATGAAATGATCCTGGGAAGGCCTTTCATGAGACAGCTAAAGGTCGTACAAGATTGGGGAAAAGACGCGGTATACTTACAACACGCAGGAACCACCACGAGAATAAACCTACATACGTACACATATCAAGATGTTCCACCTCTACAATGGAATCAAATTCATAAGGAGGAAGGTAATCAATCGGTTCATAGTGCAGGTTCTAGTGATCAATCCTGGATGAACGAGGACACTCATCTGTGGATATGTCAAGCTGCAAAGAAGGAAGAGGAGAGAAGAAAAGGATGGCAGCAAAAACACGGAATAGCGAGGTCTGTACAAGATCCATCTTATATGCCACAAGTATTTCCGGATGAAGAATTTGAACCACACGGTTGGATGGAAATTTTAGCTACCCTCGATGTCTGTGTAAACGAAGAAGTAGTGACCATGAACGAATGTATCGATGAGGAGGGTTATGATGTTAGCCTGTATATGGTAGTCCTTCAGGAGGCTGAAGAAGGAGAAGTGATCGAGAAAGACTGGAAGGAGGACTACGAGAGCATTGAAATGGAACCCGAACCAATGAATCTAGGGAATAGTACCACCAACATAAATATCACTGCCAATGGAAAACACCAGGAACCCACACAGAAAGGGGAATTAGAAGTTGAAAGGGAATCAGAAGATGAAGAAAACAAACCCCAAGACCAATTTGAGGTACCAGCTCATTTTAAAAAATATGAAGTGGAGGAGAGAAAAATTGCTATCCAAATGCCGAAAAGAGAAGCACAGCCTGGAATAGCATATGATAATAAGGAACAAACCAAGAAGATAGTTGTAACTGTAGAAGGAGGAGAGGAATGATGCACCTTCATAGGACAGGATGTCTCATTAGAAGAAGAACAAGAGTTAATTCGTCTCATAAGAGAATATCGGGATGTCTTTGCTTGGACCTATAAGGACTTGAAAGGAGTCGACCCTTCTATATGTGCGCATAGAATCCCCATGACATCCGAAGCCAAACCTTCTAAACAAAGACCATACACTTACAATGATGTGTATTCAGCCAAAATAAAGGAAGAAATAGACAAGTTACTAGATGCTGGATTCATCTATGAAATTGAGCACACGGAATGGGTGTCACCTCTGGTGGTTGTACCAAAAAAGAATGGAAAGTTAAGAGTGTGCATCAATTTGAAGAAAGTAAATGCCGCAACCATAAGGGACAGTTATCCTTTACCAATCACTGATCATCTCTTGGAAAGGGTAGCAGGGAAGGAAGTATATAGCTTTTTGGATGGCTTTTCAGGGTATAATCAGGTAGCCATTGCTCCTGAGGACCAACATAAAACAGCGTTCGCAACTGAATGGGGAGTATACGCCTTTAGAGTCATGCCTTTTGGTTTAACGAATGCCCCAGCTACCTTCCAAAGATTGATGTGTCATGTGTTCAAGGAATTTCTGAGAAAAAGTATGGAGGTATACGTGGATGATCTTTGTACATATTCAGCTATACGATCAGAGCACATCCCTGAACTAGAAAAGATTTTTGCCAAATGTCGACAATATCGAGTATGCCTCAATCCTGAAAAATGTGTCTTCATGGTTAGACAAGGGAAAATCTTAGGACATATTGTCTCTAAGAATGGAATCTCAACAGATGAAGACAAAATTAAAGTCATCTTAGACTTACCAAGACCCAAGAACGCAAAGGAAGTGCAAGCTTTTATGGGACATTGTGGATACTACCGTAGGTTCATTCACATGTATGCCATAATAGCAAGACCCTTGTATAGTCTCTTGACTCAATTTACTTGCACAGAAGAGTACGAAAAGGCATTCACAGAGTTGAAAAAAAGACTTAGTACTGCCCCAATTCTGAAATCACCCAATTGGAGCAAGCCTTTTCATATTCATGTTGACGCTTCTAACTATGCCATTGGATGCATCTTAGCCCAGCCGGCTGATGAAGGCAAGCTTGATCATCCAATTGCTTATGCGAGTAGACAACTGAATCAAGCCGAAAGAAATTATACCACTACGGAACGAGAGGGCTTAGGAATGGTATACGCCGTGAAGAAATTCAGACATTATCTTTTAGCCAACAAGTTCAAATTCTTCATAGACCATCAAGCTTTGTTGTACTTAGTCAATAAACCTTGTAACACGGGAAGGTTGGTAAGATGGTTTCTACTACTAATGGAGTTTGACTTCGAAGTAATAGTGAAAAAGGGGAACACACATGTGAGAGTAGACCACCTATCGAGGCTAACACATGGAGAGCCACCGAGTGGAGTGCACGATGATCTGCCAGATACTTACCTTTTTAACCTAGAAGTATGTCCAAAGTGGGCTGAGAAATTGATCCCTATACTCACACATGGGCCTCAACACTCCATCAATAGGAATAGAAAAAAAGAAATTCTTCAATCGAGGAATTTACACATTGTGTCAGGAAGTGTATACTACAAGGAACCCAACGGAGTGTTACTCAGATGTGTTGATGAAGATGAACAAACACAACTAATTGAGCAGGCCCATGTGAACAAATGGAGAACACACAAAGGGATTCATGGAACTATCCGAGAACTGAAAAGATTAGGAGTATATTGGCCTGACATGCCCAAGAGTGTTCACGACCACGTAAGTAATTGTGCAGAATGCCGAGAGACGGTTCCCGAAGATCATATGTCTCTACCTTTTTCGACCATAGCACCCAATTGGAGTACAACATTAGTGAAATTCTTAAAAACTCAAGAACATGAATTAGGAACTAGCTTGGCAAGAAAGCGATCCTTAGAGGAAATGAGCAAGGACTACATTCTCATAGGAAAACAATTGTTCAAACGAGGGAAGGATAACCAACTAAGATTATGTGTGCATGAAGGAGAATATCTACCCATATTAGAAATGGCACATGCAGGTGCTGCAAGAGGTCATTTTTTGGCCGAAAGAACCGTTAAAATGATTCTCTTTGCGGGCTTGTGGTGGCCAACTCTACATATGGATGCTGAAACGTATGTACGAAGTTGTGAGACTTGTCAGAGAACTAAATACCCAATTCGGAAAGATGACATGCCATTAAGACCAATGATATGCTCGAGAGCCTTCACAAAATGGGGGATAGACTTCATTGGACCTATCAATCCACCTGCCAAAGGATCACATGCAGAGTACATCATAGTAGCCACGGACTACTTAACTAAATGGGTAGAAGCAAAAGCTACTAGGAAGAATGATGCTCAAACTACCGCAAAATTTCTCTTTGAGCATATCTTCACTCGCTTTGGCTTGCCTATTGAGATTGTTAGCGATCGAGGAACGCACTTCCTCAATGAGGTGATTGAGTCATTGATGAACGAGTTCTTGGTGATTCATAAAAAATCAGCACCATACCACCCCCAAGCCAATGGACAGGCTGAAAGCTCTAACAAAGTGCTATGCACGGTGCTGACTAAGCTTGTCAATAATGGAAGATCGGATTGGGACAAACAATTGCATCATGCAATTTGGGCATTCCGAGTTGCATATAAAACGGCCATTGGAACCACACCTTTCAATTTAGTGTATGGGCAAAATGCAATTTTGCCAATCGACTTCTTAGTGCCTACATTGAAAGTGGCCCAGCAATATGAGTGGAACGGTCATGAATTATCCCAACAACTAGATCAAATTGAGAAGTTACATGAGACTAGGTTACAAGCAGTAGCAGGCATTTATGCTGCTAAAAGGCGACAGAAAGCCTACTTTGATGCGCACATAAAGGACAAAAATTTGAAATAAGGAGACTTAGTCCTGGTGTACACCATAAAACAACATGCAAAGAAGCTACAAAAATGCGGATATGGACCCTTGATCATAAATCGAATCTCTACTAGTGGTGCAGTCAATCTCGCCACACTAGACGGAGACATTCTTCCCAACTACATAAGTGGATGTAGAGTAAGACGATTCATAGAGCCCTTGACTGATCAAATGCTAGCGCGATTGGTAGTTGCCCAGAATAGAAAAAAAGAAGAAGAGAGAATACGAGAGGAAGCGAGACAGGAAGCATTGGAAAGAATAAAGAAACGGAAAGAGTGGATGAGAGAGCGAGATGAGAGATATCGGCTAGGAGAAGAACTCATCCCAATGGCTAATTTTAGAACCACTCAAAACCTAGGATTGCAGAGAACACAACCATATTTAAATTTGGGAGCAGGTAAAACGGAGTACCACTTGGTGGATGCTCTCATTGACACAGGAGCAGTTGTGAGCTGTATCAAGCTTTCTTTGACCCAAAAACTCAAGGAGGCAGTACGCCCATCGATGGCACAATTGATAGGAATAGGAGGAACAATTACTCAATGCATAGGTGAGATCACCTTACCGTTGCATCTTGGCAACAACACTATGGAACAAAAGCTGTTAGTGTGTCATGACCAAGATTTACTTGAAGAGGTAGTGTTAGGTCAAGACTGGATTTACAAATACGAAGTGACCATTCAATTGGTGTTAGGATACATCTCAGCCAGGATAGGACATCGTGAAGTATTCAGTCTGCTAGACAAACGACCAATCAAATCTGTGAGCATGGAGAAAACAGTTCATTCTAATGAACAAAGTCCTGAATGTATGATCACTAGCACTATAGAGACACCTTCATCGAGTACTATATGTGCGGACACTTCGAATTCTGTTTGCACACCATGTTCTAGTCTAGCAAGTCTTGAGAGTGTCAATCAAGCTGAAACCAACCTCACCGAAGCACCATGCATTAGAGAGACTAGTCCTCTGAGTAATTCAAAATCTGTAACCATTAAAATATACCCTACTCCTTACTCTAATCAAGCGTGGATAAAGAAAGATCAAGTAGAGGAGTATCTTCGACGACAGAAGCACAACCGACATCAGAACAAACAATCAAAGGAGAAATCAACTCACTATGAACAACGAAGTCACCGACGAATTGCTACAATATGGATCCCAAAGAAAGATCAAGTAGAGGAGTATTTTCGATGACAGAAGCACAACCGACATCAGAACAAACAATCAAAGGAGAAATCAACTCACTATGAACAACGAAGTCACCGACGAATTGCTACAATATGGATCCCAAAGAAAGTAGTAGCCGCTCAACAGGATCGTTTGCAAATCTGGATTCCTAAGTCATGCACAACAAAGAAACCAAACCGAAAGGATGATCCCCAAAACAAGAAGAACCAATGTCGCCCACAGGCAAAACAGCCACAGAAAAGGAGTTACTGGAGAAAGAAGGAGTCTGCAAGGGCACCCCGAGCCATTCCGAGATTCACAAATCAGATCAAGCAGACCTACAACAAGATAAAAAGAGCCACCTTTAGTGGAAGTGGGCAACATACAACGAAGCCCAGCACAATGAAGCAAATTTGGATACCGAAAGACAAAACAAACAGCTTGCATCAACCAAATACTTCCAATTGCACACATATGGAGCATTCGAGACCCAAAGTATGCATGATAAGGCCACATTATAAGGCCAAGCATTCGGCACATCCTTCTTCTATTTCAGGATAGTCAAGCACATTTTCCTCATGGGGAAATAGGAGAGCACTTGTACATATATTAAGAACAATATTCCAAAAAAAAATTTAATAACCGCTTCGGCTATAAACTAATTTTTCTGTTTTCCCTTTTCAGATGAAAATATAAATTACCTAAAAATGTGAAAAACCCAGGTATTACCTTTCTCACACCCACGGGAAAGGGACGACACCATTCACTCGGAGCAATATCGAGCTTATGACAAACAAATAAAGGAGGATTTCTGATAATATATGGCCACTAATTCATACTCTATTTTGAGTGCAGATGGCTTCTGAAGATTCTGAAGCAACTGTACCCGAGGAAGTGATGGATTTTCCTCCCCAAAGTATCACAAAGGCCAAGGGACACTGGTTCCGCGAAGACCAGCCTGCAGGGGACTACCTGTTCCTCGCAACAATCAAAATCATGGACACAGATCATCTGTTTCCAATAATGTCCCAGGATTTTCGCATGCAACATACACTTCCTTCAGTGGAAGAGACCATGAAGAAAGCAGGCATACATAAATATTTTGAACTGCCAATCTATAGGCCTGATTTTCAGCGATGCACTCAAGTAATGAATACACTACAGCCAGCACTACATGATCCTCTGGTGCCGGAAGCTAGAGTAATGGATAAAGCAGGTGAATGGGTGATCATTCAATTCACACATGAACTAATTAAGGAAGCCTTTGGCTGGGAGAAGGATGGGGTCACAATAGTGAAAGAAGAGAGTAAAGGTGCCAAGACCCGAACCTTCGTCGACATCAACCGGGTGGACATAGAAGATGAGGTCAGATTGATCCACCAACACTTTTGTTTCCCAAATATGCATCGATACACAGCTCCACAAAAGATCATTGTGCAATTACTGTCCCATGCCATCAAGCAAATTGGAAATCAAATAAATTTGACTCCGTATGTTCAAGAAAGATTGTTCGAAGCCAAGAAGCAATGGAAGAATAAAAAGTTCCTAAATGGCAGTGTGGCACTAACCATCCTGATTTACCATGCCTTAGGAATGAGGGAACATTTACAAGAGATGCCTTCATCAACCGTCATTGCCCAATATGCCAAAGTGGCGACAGTTCCTAAGAAAAAGAAAGGAGCAAATATTGTGGAAGTGGCAGAAACGAGCTCTCAACCTAGAATGAGAGGTACTAAAAGATTCCGGGAAGTCAAGCTAAATGATGAAGACACACCAACTACTAAGAGGATCCATGTACTTCCCAAAACTACTATTGAAGGAAGGAAGGAAATAACGGCAAAAGACTTGACAGATGCTCTGGAAGAGACCCATCAATATACAGAAGGACAAGTCAATTTACCGGTCCAGGGTCATCATTATCAGCAGTCAGAACAAGCTAGGGAAACAAAAGGCAAACTCACCAAAGTACATAGATATCAGGAAATTGGGCTAGATAACTCTAGTTCTGGATCCGACGGCCAAGAGGAGCCCAATACATCGTTATTGGATGTAGATATTCAAAGCGAATCCAAAGATGACGGCCAATGGGAGGAATTAAATGAGGTAGACTATAACGAAGAGCAAAAAGACCTCAAGCAGGAGGATCACATGACACAAGAAGATCAAGGTACCAGGAGCGAGGAAGCAAAAATGGAAGGTCACCTCACTTTAAAACTTAATGAAACTTCCAACATCCAAATCAAGGAGGCCACACCACCACGAAAATTACGCCTGAAGACACCAAAGCAAGAATGTCAGGAAACACAAAAAGAAGACGAAGAACCCTTTACACCCATAAGGGTTGTGGCAGAACCGTCCCCCATGGATGTTACATTTCAAGGGAGTGCCACGAAGGTTCTTGATGTGGTGGAAGATGACGCAGAACCGCAAGTACATCTACAAATCAGGCAACCACACAATGAAACGATCCATAGCGAAAAAGGAAAAGATGTACAAACAGGAGAAACCCCAGATATACCAAGGACATGGCTGAATGTGGATATAGCTCAACTCAAGCCCGTGGTGCAGGACATGATCAGAACTGCCCTAGATACACAGCAACTTATGGCTGATGCTGATGAAGATTATGACCAAGCCATGCGGGACAAAATCGAACTTCAAAAATGGGGTAAGAATCTCTCTACTGAGCTAGAGATAGAAAAAGCACAGGTAGTACAAAAAGAATCTGAACTGAAAGAAATCAAAAGCAAATATAGCATGCTAGAGATAGAAAATGAGCAATTAAAAGCACAACTACAAGATATCACCAAAAAACTACAAGCAAATGAGGCTGAAAAAGCACGCATGACATCCAGAAGTAAAATTCTGGAATCACATATTAAAGTGTACATGGATGAAGCAGAGGCATTAAGACAACGAAACAAAGAGCTTATGGCTGCTCTTTTAAGTGATCAACCAGTCGAAGTACAAGCACAACCGGAAATAGACATCAAGGGATTAGAAGAGAAAGTGACTATGTATGCAGATCAGCTCAAGAAGGAGCAAGAGACAATTGCCGATTGGGAAAAGAGATACATGGAGGACACAGCTGCACTCAGAACAAAATGGAAAAAAGCAGAGAATAACTACCTGCGACAGTGTAAGGAAGACACCGAACACATGAATATTGTGGCCCAGGAACTAATTAAACATCAGGCAACTATTGCTAAGGCCGAAGAGGAACACAAGAAAAAAGATGATTTAATCAAACAGCTTCAGGAACAACTAGAGCAGGGAGCAAAACAGGGGATACCAGTAGTTCTACAAGAGACCACGGCTACTGTGGAGGAAGAGGTACGTCCTCTCTCTCCCCCCTCGTATCATTCACCAATAAGGGCGGAAAAGAAGGTTCCATTAGAACCTAACACACGAGAAATTGCAGAACTGAGCAGACCAGAAAGAGCACTACTGGTGTCCCAACTCACGGCGGAATTTGAAGATCAGATCATCAGGATCATGAAAGAAGCTCAGATAGATAATAAACAACTGGAACAAATTTTGAAGCCCTTCAATGTACCATACGGACTACTCAAAGAGCAAACTCGATATTATATAAAGTCTGCAACGAATAAAGATCCGGACCACAACCTTCAATTCAGGCATGACACTTTTACTTACACTCAAGAGGAGTTCGAGAAGGCGGATCCGATATGGCGACGAAAGATTTTGGAGAAACATCCAACGTTGCGAGTACAGTGGGAAGCATCACCATATGAACTTCAAGTCAATCCATCTTTTTGTCCTGTACCCCGTAGACGATCTTGGACGCAATTTTGGGAAGGACAACGCCAAGGCAATATCAATAATCAATGGCTCAACTACCCTTTACTACCTAGTCCGCCACATAATTACCTACCAACCGAAGAATATATGGTAAAGACAATGGAATTTTGGATTTCCAGATACGCTTCAGTGCCAAATTTAGCGGTAAAAATGACCAATAAAATTTTCAGCATGCTACTAACAGTGCTAAAAGTGTTCCAACATGCCAAATACACATTTTTGAATTTCATTGGAATTACGCAAGGTCCAGAAGCCTTAATTTTCGATTTATCTACCATTCCCAGCCGACTTACTATTATGGGATATTATTCTCGCCTTATGTTTTTGCCATCTCCGTACATGCAAACTTTTGAAGAAGCATTCTTTACAGGCTTCTTCGAAATTGATTCAAAAATTTTTGTTAAAATGACTTCCAATTTGAATGCAAGACTGGTGGCCTATGAAACAAGTTTCTTTGCTGATCATAGACAGGCGCTAGAAGACGGAGTAAAGTCTCAGCAATGGAAGGAATTCATGCTGTGTCACGCGAATTTGCTAAATCAAAGAGAGCAACAAGCCATACAAACATACACACGTCGCCACAAAAAGCCTGTCGAGGACGACAGAGTTCAGGAGGAGGGACGTGTAGAGGGACAATCAAGCAAAAAGAAAAGAAGAAGAAAATCAAAGTCTAAGACGGTGCAATAGATACATGATATTGGAAGACATATCTCTGCAAGAAGCCCCGCAGGGGCGCATTACCCATCTCTGCACAGAGCCCCGCAGGGGCGCACACACCAAGGAAAAGCAAACAGCCTCAAAGCAATACAACAGGGTCAGATGTGTGCAACCAGGACAAATCAGAGGACCAAAAGTTAGAAAGGGGTAGAGGCCGAAAAGTTCAAGAGGGTGACTAAGAATAGCACATTCCTAGTCACTGGTGGCGTGCGTGGCAACCCAAGTCAACAGGCAAGACAAATGCTGCAGGCTCTCGAGTAGTAGAGCTTGAATCAAGAAGGCCATCAAATCTGCATGTCTGTTTAATTACAGACAAAACTGACCAAGGGATGCGTGCGGAGAAAAGAAGCAAACAGCCAACGAAAAGCTAAAGCCTGTCAAGGGACGACAGAGACAAAGAGGGGGAGAGTGTTGCAGAGCTAAAGAGAGCACAAAGCAGAGAAAATGACGGGCCCTAAAATTTTTCTGATTTGGACATCATATTTTGTATCATAACCACTCTTGTAATATATTTTCCTTTGTAAATGCACTAGAGGAGTCCTCTAGATGCATCCCCACAGAAGATTAGAGATCTACCCATGTAAAATAGTAGGAAATTAGTCTTTTAGTGAATAAAGTGCCGGTCTCTTGTGTGAAAGGACCAAACTTAGGGCTCATGTATATAAGTCACTTTGTGACTCTTTGTAAAAGACTTCTTGCCATTGTGAAGAAGGAGCTCTTCAAATTTTCGAGTTTGCCTCTTCCTCGCTGATTTTGATCTTCTGTATGTGTGTGTTATGCTTGTAATGCAT
>MU261263.1:100000-107500 GCA_020310875.1 Ceratopteris richardii
AATTCTCCATGTTGAACTTCTTTAGAAGATTCAAGAGATACCTTTCTTGTGATACATAAATGCCATGCTCTGCATAAGTGATTTCCATTCCAAGAAAATATGACAATTTTCCTAGATCACTTATCTTGAATTCTCTTTCAAGTAGCTTCTTCACCTCCTTGATTCCTTCATTTGAGGTACCTGTAATTATAATGTCATCTACATATATACAAATGTAGATCATACCTTCATCTGTTCTTTTGATAAGTAAACTTGCATCTGCCTTTGAACTTTGATACCCAAGGTCATTAAGATACTTTACAAGTCTATAATTCCAAGCTCTTGGAGCTTGCTTCAAACCATAAAGGGCTCTTCTCAACCTGCAAACATAATTTGGAAACTTATGATCTGCAAACCCTTGAGGTTGCTCCATGTAAACCTCATCTGATATATATCCATTCAAAAATGCATTCTTAATGTCCAATTGACTCAATGTCCATCCTTTTGATGCTGCAATGGCAATGATTGTTCTTATGGTTGACATCTTTGCCACAGGACTGAATGTCTCATCATAATCTATGCCAAATGTTTGAGCATAGCCTTTAACCACCAATCTAGCTTTGTATCTGGCTATAGTTCCATCTGCATGCTTCTTAACTTTGTAAACCCATTTGTTTCCAATCACTTTCTTACCATTAGGTTTTGGGACAAGTTCCCAAGTTTTGTTCTCTTCAAGAGCATCAAATTCTTCCTTCATTGCTACTTCCCAATGTCTCTTACCCTTTGCTTCATCATAGCTTTGAGGTTCTTCATCTTCCTTAACCATGTAAGCATAATTTTTCTGAGTCAAGTAAGAAGTGTCATATGAATACCTTGTAGGTTGATTCCTTATTCTGGTTGACCTTCTTGGTTCACACTCTTCATGTCTATCTGGATGTACTTCTTCATCAAATATTGGTCCATCTTCATTCCTTCTATATGATCCAACTCTTGATGTGCTTGCTTGCATATGTTCTTCATCTCCATCTATCTGCATATGTGATTTACCTCTTGCACTCCTTCTTATCTCTTCTTCAAATGTTTCAAGATCACATTCTTTATCTGCATACCAACTCTTCTGTTCATCAAAAGTCACATCTCTGGAAACAATAAAATGTTTAGTTAAAGGACTCCATAGTCTATAACCCATTTGTTTTTCATCATACCCAATAAACACATATTTTTCTGCCTTTGGTTCAAGCTTATGTCTGAGTTGTGATGGTACATAAGCATAGGCAATTGACCCAAACACTTTACAATGATCAAGTGTTGGTTTCTTACCCCACCAAGCTTCATAAGGGGTCATACCATTCAAAGCTCCACATGGTAACCTATTCACAAGGTATGTGGCTGTATTTATAGCCTCAGCCCAAAGATAATTAGGGCAATTCTTTTCCTTTAACATTGCTCTTGCAAATTCAACCAATGTTCTATTCCTCCTTTCTGCCACCCCATTATGTTGAGGTGTATACCTGCAAGTTATCTCTCTCTTGATACCTGCATTCCAAAGATAGTCATTAAATTCTTGGGAGAAGTATTCTCCCCCTCCATCAGACCTTAGCCTCTTGAGTTTGTGACCTGTAACTCTTTCTGCATAAGCATGAAAATGTTTGAAGGCTCCAAAGACTTCTGATCTTTCCTTTAGAACATAAAGGGTTATCCACCTTGTAGCATCATCAATAAACAAAACATAATACCTAGATCCATTTATTGAACCTTCTTTTGTTGGTCCCCATACATCTGTATGTATGAGTTCAAGCAAACCATCATGCTTGAAACCTTTCTTCTGAAATGGTTGTCTATGAGCTTTTCCCATCTGACAAGCTTCACACTTGTATATCATATGTTGATTCTTTACATTTGGTAGTCCCAATACAGATTGATTCTCCACCATAGTTTTGATTCCTCTTTCATTGAAATGTCCCAATCTTTTATGCCAAAGATCTAACTCTGTAATTACTTCATCACCATGTGTAATTAGGGCTTGACCAACATTTCCTTGCACTTTGAGAGTAAAAAGTCTACCTTCCTTCTTACCACAAACAATGGGTTTGTATGCATCCTCTGGATCTTCAACAAATACCCCTTCATTTGTAAATCTGACTTGAAAACCTTTTTCCACTATTTGTCCAACACTAATCAAATTCTTTGGTATTGTTGGAACATACAAAACATTTGTTAATAAATCAGCTCCACTCCTGCACTTCACTTTTCCAATTGAATGCACATTATGTTTTGTATTGTCACCTGTTTGTACTGTATGACTTGAATTTCCTTCTTCCAATTCTGACAATAATTCTATATTACCTGATAAATGATTTGAACAACCAGAGTCAATATAGAATACCTTGAGATCCTCCTTCTCTGATGAACTAATTGAATTCATCATCAATGTTGTATGGTTGTCATTCTGGGTATCATTTGCATAATTGTAATATGTAGTGTTGTATGATTGGTTCTGATTCCAATTTCTTCCACCACCTCTACCAAAACTTCCTCTTGAATTATGTCTTCCTCTTTGAAATTGATTCTGAAACCTTCCACCTCTTCCTCTGCCATTGTTGTTCTGATTTTGGCTTGCTCCTTGTTGATTGTGCCAACAATCATATGCTAGATGATTGCTCAATCCACAAATCCAACATGTCTTCTTGTTATTGTTCTGATTACCTCTACCTCTTCCATTACCTCGACCTTTGCCTCTGCCAAAACCTCTTCCTCTTGCATAATTTGCTTGAGTTGTTGACTCTTCTTCATCCTTTGCTTTGCCTTTATCTCCTTTCTTTTTGTTCTTCACATACATTGCAGAACTTTGACCTTTGTCTCCATCTGACTTTAAGTCTTGCTCAAATGTAAGCATCAATCCAAGTAATTGATTCAATTCTGGCACATAATGGTTTAATGAGAGTTCTGTTGAAAGTACAAAAGGCTTCCACCTTTCATCACCTCTTAATCCTGCAAGTAATTGAGCTATCAACCTATGATCTTCAATATCCTCATCAATAGATCCAAGGCTATCTGCCAAGTCTTTCATCTTAGTGACATAATCACTAATGTTCTGATTTTGCTTCTTCTTGAATGTGGTGAACTCTGACCATAAGCTAGCTTTCCTAGCTTTAGTGGTGTTTTGGAAGTGATCTTCCAAAGCATTCCAAATATCTTCAGCTGTTTCTAAACCTCTGATGTGTGGCAATAAATGATCTGTAATAGTGTTGTATATATAAGCTCTTGCACTTGCATCTCTCTTCTGCCATAGCTTCAAAGCTTCTAGCTCTTCCTTCCTTGGATGACTTTCATCTTCAAATTTAGGCTTCTCCTCTTCACCTGTCACATATACCATTAAGTCCTTACTCATAAGTAAGGCCTCCATCCTCATTACCCAAGCAGGATAGTTATCTCTGTCCAATTTGTAAATGGACACATGATCTGCCATGGTATCCTTGCTTCTGCTTCAACCTGTAAGTGTAAGGTTAAAGATTGATACCTTTTGTAGACCTTTACCCTTGGGAGCAACTTCGAAATACTCTTCTGATGACTTTGGTTGTTGAACACCTCAGCTTCCTCCTTCTTTGATAAAGAACTCTTCAAATCTTCTTGTATCTGCTCTCCTTTACTTCTCGAGGACCTTATCTGCTCTGATACCACTTGTTGGTGTGTGAAACACCACAAGAACTAAACTAATGTGGTATTAGAAGACCTCTATAACCATCATTAGCTTAGCAATACTCACATTGTAAGTCTTCATCTCTAAACTTAGTGAAAATCCAAATTTCACTTCACAGAAATCTGCGCCTTTTCTTCAATCCTTCAATCTGACCTGTATTAGCTTAATCTTTGCTAAATCTTTTGATTACTTGCTAAGAGAAGTTCTTGCTAGTGTTAAGCAACACATAACAAACAAAACTTTCAAGCAATAACTTCACAATCCTCTGATTTTGTACCAATCTTTACACTATGTCTGAAAACTGAAAATTTACTTCATCGATTTGACATACCTTCACTCTTAAACTGATTTCTCTGAGTACGCGTCCCGTTTCTCAAAGATCTTTTGACCAAATGTAGTTGAGGATAATAGCTTTCAAACGAGCTATCACTTACCAAAAACTTTACACCATGCTTCGAGATCTGACCTTCAGAAGATCAGTCAAATGTGCGCCAGAAAAGTCGTAACTGTCAACTAACTTTCATAGTCATATGAAATGACTTGAGACTCAATGTACAATAGGAATTAGACACAATGATTCTACACAAACATGTGTTGATTATCAGAGAAGGTGTGTACAAAATGGCTTGGCCTAATTTTGCTCACAGCCATGGAAAACTCTATCAGACTCAGAAGTTTTCTCTCACCATCTCTCTCAGAAATTACACGACTTTTCTCTACTCCCTCAAACTACAAAATTTAGTTCTCTCATACATGTTTCTGACTCAAATTAACTTATATACCTATGGTTTACATTCATCTAGACTTGAACTCGTAAGTTCTAAAGATCAATTACAAATCTAGACTCTAATGTTGCACTAATTTACAATAGTGAAATTGTCCCTTCACTTAGGCTTGATTTTCTGTAGGTCTTTCCTTCACTTCTTCTTTCCTCCATCATATGTCTCCATATGTCTTCATATATCAATGCCTAATTAGTGAGTGAAGCCCCAACATTCCTAACCTAATGATAGTGCACATGAAGTGCTTTGTGCAAGCATGGAAGGCAAGGTTCCTTGCAAATGCCAATGTGCTCAGACTTTCAATAAAGATCATAATGGCAGACGATTGACCAACATCCAAATAATCCCAAGAGACCTCTAAACCATACACATTCAATAGTCGTTGTGAAAGCAGTCCTATACTCAACCTCGTAGCTAGAAGTGGCCATAGTAGGTTTCTTTTTTATCAACCAAGATATGCATGACCTACCAAACATGAAGCAAAAACCATTGGTGGACATGGGAGGTTCATAGCAACTAAGCGAGTCTAAGTCAAAAAAAGCATATAAATTTGATGATAATGATCCCCCCTAGGATAGAAGAATCCAAGTAGTTGGGTACCACTCATGCAGCAAAAGATTCGTTTGACCATTTGGAAATGTGCTATACCTAGGCAATGCATAAACGTGCTCATCTAAGAGACAACAAACTGAATATCATGTCGTGTTACGCATAAGTAAATCAAGTATTAAAATAGCTTGCTGATAGAGAACAACATCAAGTGCATCTCCATTATCATGAATGCTCAAGTGGAATGTTATTCCCATGGGAATGGCAATGGTTTGCAATCTTCAATTTCAAAAGGCTGTAAGAATGTGTCAATATACTTTTTTCTACACAAATGCTATAATTAGTTGCCATTCGGAATGTAGAAGCAAAGGGCTCATTACAATCAATATCCCTCTTGAGCATAACCTTTGGCAACAAGCCTCATCGTATACTTGTCAATTGTTCCATCAGGCTTATGTTTCAGCTTGTATACCCATTTATTGCCAATGGCCTTTTTTGGAGGCAAATCACATAAAGACCAAGAACCCTTCTTCATAATAGCATCTATTGTGATTGTATAGCAGCCATCCAAGTTTCTAAATTTTATGCTCTATCAAAAAAACATGTTCATTCTCATCAGAAAGACTAGAGATAGTCATTGCATAGAATTATAATGCAAAGGAACCACTATGAGAGCCTTAAGGAGTATAATATATCAATGGTGCATCTAGTTTGCTATCTCCCAAGGTCTGCACCAACAATTTACCTCTTGTATTTCAGGCCTCACATCAATAAGTGCATCATGTAAATGTGTATCGGAATGAAATGATCTTCATCATGATTTAAAACCTATAAAGGCTGATAAATTGCCTCAATTGACAGCATTAGAGTTTCCCCCTATAAAAAGAGACAACAAAGTGTTGTATATAACTTTAGAGCTAATTGGTGTCTCCTTGATACGTGAAAGTAATGGCTGAATTGAACCTTCCATAAAAACCACATCATGACTAACCAAAATGTGTTTAGCATGTGGATGATACAAACAATAGCCTTTGCTTTCAGAACTCTACCCAAAAAAAAAAATACATTTCACAAATTTACCATCTAACTTTTTGCATTGTTGTTTAGGCACTAATGCACATGGCAGACAACCAAAGACATGCAGATGAGCAACAGATGGCTTGTGATCATGCCAACCCTCATATGGATCGATTGTAGTGCCATGGTGGGACACCTGTTAAGTATATATTCTACACACATAACAACCTCAAGCCAGAAGCTATGTGGTAAAGCTTGAGTTTTGACCATACATCTCCCATTTCCATGAGAAAAATTTTCTTTCTTTTAGAAAGTCCATTTTTTTAGGTGTATATAGCACTATACAATAATGTTTTATCCCACATTGGACCAAAAATGCATTAAAATCAAAAGACATATACCCCCCCCCAATCAAAAAAGAGAATTTTCAGCTATAATCAAGAACTGCTTAAAGCACATAAACACTTGAGAGTTTTTTTCAGTGGATACACCCATGCATGCCTAGAATAGTCATCAATAAAAGTCATGAAGTAAAGATAGTTCCCAAATGAAGGTGTCTACATAGGACCACAGACATCACTATGACAAGCTCCAATTTATGAGCAGCTCGAAACGAACCATATTTTGAGAAAAAGAAACGCTACATTTTGCCCAAAATATAGCCTTCAGAGACATGTTTATAAGGTGCCTCAAGTTTGGGTAGAGAGGACATCATTTCAAATTTTTGTAGGCAAAGAAAACTAGCAAAACCTAGATGACCAAAGCATGCATGCCAAAGTTTTGCATTTGAGATAGCCTGAGAATCTTGAACTACACAACTTGAATCATTCACAGATTTTGCATCATGTATGAGTTTATAAAAAACCACGACATAAAATGCCAAAATTTAATAATAACATCACCATTTGAGAGATCATGAACTATACATTTGTGATCAATAAATTTGACAACTAAGCCACTCTTGGCTAATGCTAAAATTGACAACAAAATTTTCTTCATCCATGGCACATATAAAGCATCTAACAACGTGAAAGAACTACCATCAATAGCAATAAGAATGATCTACCGACTCTAATTGCAGGATAAGTGGAGTTGTTATCAAATACCATAGTATTCCTTGTAAGGGAAGGCTCAAGTGAACTAAAGAAATTGTGCTACAAGGCAATATGTTTGGTCGCCCCACTATCAAAATAACAAACATCTGAGTATACTCCAGAAATACACTCCTCATGAGAAGATGGGCCATAACTACCAATAGTAGTACATGCCTATTGTTCATCTTGAACAAGATTAGCAAACTATTTTAGGTGTCGAGGCCTTTACAACCATTTAAACGTATTTCTTCTTTTCCTCATTTACATCCAATTTAGGACAACTCTTTATGACATGATCATTTACCTTATAGTATTTGCAAAATTATTTTTGTTTTTTTTTGTTTTCTTCTCACCTTTATCTTACTTCTTTGATTGTGTA
>MU261264.1:7500-27500 GCA_020310875.1 Ceratopteris richardii
CTTGGTAAGTAGATTTCTCAAGATCTACTGAACCTTTTGAAGTAATTCGACTTGGAGAAGGTGCGCAATCTTTAGGCAACACCTTGTGCAAAGTTTCATCAAAAACTTTACACATTTACTCAGTCAATGAGCAAGATCTATGCAGCAGACTTTCTGAGGAAATTCCTTCTTCACAGTTTAGTCAAGAAAATGATATTTGGTCATTGATAGCTTAAATTGGTGAAGGTTTTGACTTACTCTTGATATAGAGGTGTTCTAAATTCAAGAGTAGGTTGTTCTTTTGGAGATTAACACTCTCCATCAGTGGTATCAGAGCAGGAAACATCAAAATCAAGGAAAGGAGGATCCCGACTGCTGTAGATTCAAGAAATTCAACAACTGAAGAACTAAAAGGTGAAAGCTTGAAGGCAAAGCTTGAGGAGGAGACCATACGACATCAAGAAAGACAAAAGGACTCTAATTTGAAGTAAAGGTACATATATTATTCATAAAGCTTGAAGATTTCAATACACAGGTGGACACAAGATGGGAGATTCTCTACAGATAGAGAAATTGGATAGGGAAAACTATCCTGCATGGTCAATGAGGATGGAAGCTCATCTTATGAGCAAAGATTTAATAGCTTACATCACAGGAGAAGAAGAGAAGCCACAGTTCAGAGATCCTAGTGTTCCAACTAGGGAAGAGTTAGCAGATTTGAAAAATTGGATGAAGAAAGATGCTCAAGCTAGGAGCATTATATATATGGCAGTCAATGATTACTTGTTACCTCATATTCGAGGTCTTGAAAGTGCAACTGATATTTGGAATGCTTTGGAGGAGCATTTCCAGAATACTACTAAGTCAAGGAAGGCATCCTTATGGGCAGAGTTTACCACCTTTAAGAAGAAGGCTTCTCAATCCATTTCAGACTATGTGACAAGAATGAAAGATATTGCAGATGCTTTAGGAGCTGTTGATGAAGACATTGAGGAGGATAAATTGGTAAGGCAAATTCTTACAGGTTTAAGAGGTGATGACAAATGGAAGCCATTCATTTTGTCTACAGAATTATCACTTGATCATTTCACTCCTGATTTAAATTAGTTGCTAGGTCATATGCTAACATTTGAGCAGGATGTTAAAGGAGATGGTGACAAAAGTACAGGTCATGCAATGTACTCAAAGGACAAGAAGAAAGCTAACAAAGGAAAGCAACAAGCAGGTGAAGATGAAGGTACAACTAGTCAAGCCAACTTCCTAAGAGGTAGAGGAGGTGGCAAAGGTAGAGGAAGAGGCAGAAACAACAAAGATGGAGGCAAAGCTTGTTGGATTTGTGGTAAGACAAATCATTTAGCTAATGATTGTTGGCATAATAATCAGAGTAATGGTGGATATAATCAGAATTATAATACAAGAGGAAGAGGTGGCAGAAATCAAAGAGGTAATTTCAGAGGCAGAGCTAGTAGGGGTTACTTTGGAAGAAATGCAGGTAGAGGTTTCCAAAGTCAACAATATAACAACACTTACTACAATTATGCTTCAGATCAAAAGGAAGATTCAACATTGATAATGAATGCAACTTGTGAAAGGCAGAATGAAGATCAAAGAGTCTTCTACATTGATTCAGGGTGTAGCAATCACCTGAGTGGTAATATAGCCTTGATGACTGATTTGGAGAATAAGGTATCTAATCATGTTGTTCAAACAGGTGACAACACAAAGCACAATGTGAAGTCAATTGGATCAGTGAAGGCCAAGGATGGTAGCACCTTATTGAGTAAGGTCTTTTATGTTCCTACAATTCCTAAGAATTTGATAAGTGTAGGACAAATTGTGGAAAAAGGTTATGAAGTAAGGTTCATTAATGAAGGAGTGTTTGTGGAAGACCTTAGCAATGGGTATAAACAAATTGTTTCAGGGAAGAAAGAAGGAAGATTGTTCACATTGAAGATTCAAGGTAATATTGGTCATGCCATGTTCACATATGGAGGACATAAGATCTCTGAGTTAGATCTTTGGCACAAGAGGCTTGGACATTTCAATGAAAGAGGTATTAAAGACATGATTAACAATGGATCAGTGCTTGGTTTGCCTAATGTTGCAGGTCAACGTATGACATACAGATGTGAGGCATGTCAATTAGGTAAGGCTCATAAGCATTCCTATTCCAAGCATGGTTTTATGTACTCAGAGAAGCTTGAGTTGGTACATACAGATGTGTGGGGGCTATCAAAGGATTTCAGTATAAATGGGTCAAGATATAATGTGATTTATGTTGATGATGCTACTAGATGGATCACTATTTATGTGATCAAAGATAAGTCAGAAGTGTTTAATACATTTAAACACTATCATGCATATGCAGAAAGAATTACAGGTCATAAGTTGAAAAGACTAAGGTCAGATGGAGGGGGAGAGTATTTTTCTAATGAGTTCAGTGATTACTTGTGGGATGCAGGTATAAAGAGAGAGGTTACTTGCAGGTACTCTCCTCAACAAAATGGTGTAGTAGAAAGGAGAAATAGAACTCTTGTTGAGTTTGCAAGGTCCATGATGAAGGAGAAAAATTGCCCTAATTACTTGTGGGCTGAGGCTGTAAATACAGCTACTTATTTGGTCAATAGGTTACCATGTAAAGCTTTGCAGGGAATGAACCTTATGAGGCATGGTGGAGTAAGAGACCTACACTAGACCATTGCAAAGTATTTGGATGTTTGGCCTATGCATATGTGCCATCACAATTAAGGCACAAATTGGAACCTAAAGCTGAAAAATATGTGTTTATTGGTTATGATGATAAGCAGATGGGATACAGGTTGTGGAATCCATCCACAAAACATTTTCTTGTATCAAAAGATGTTACATTTGATGAGCAAGGTACTTGGTATGCAGGTACTATCAATATTAATACAGATGATGAAGAGGTTGTGAGCCAAAGGAAAGGTAAGTCAAAGGTTCAAATAATTGATGAAGAAGAGAATAATGAAGTGCAGGTTGAAGTGGAAGAAACACCTAGGTTTGATCCTGAATATGAAGAACCAGAAACCTCAAGAAGTGGAGAACTTAGGAGGTCTACAAGGAACAAATGGCAACCTACAAGGTATAGCTATGATACTTCATTTCTGGCCACCAAAGATTATGCTTACATAATTAAAACAGATGAAGACCCTTCTACATATGAAGAGGCAAAAGGTAAAGAAAATTGGGAGAAAGCTATGCAAGAAGAATATGATGCATTGTTGGAGAATCAAACATGGGATTTGGTTCCAAAGCCAAATAGTCAGAAGATCATTGGATGTAAGTGGGTTTATAAGACAAAAAGATTTGCAGATGGAAGTGTGTCTAGGTACAAAGCTAGACTTGTTGTCAAAGGGTTTGCTCAGACATATGGTGTTGACTATGATGAGACTTATAGTCCTATGGCAAAGATGACAACCATCAGGACACTTATAGCAATTGCTGCATGTAAAGGTTGGAAATTGTATCAATTAGATGTGAAAAATGCTTTTTTGAATGGTTATATTTCAGATGATGTATTCATGGAGCAACCTCAAGGATTCAGAGATAAAAGGTATCCAGATCATGTGTGCAAGCTCAAGAGAGCTTTGTATGGCTTGAAGCAGGCCCCAAGGGCATGGAATTATAGACTTGTAAAGTTCTTGAAAGAACTTGGATTTCAGGTGTCTAAAGCAGATAGTAGCTTACTTGTCAAAGCAAGTGATGATGGGTTTATTTACATGTGCATATATGTTGATGATATCATACTTACAGGTACAGATGAGAAAGGCATTCAATGCTTAAAGAAGCAAATGGAGAAAGAGTTCAAAATCAGTGATTTGGGAGACTTGTCATACTTCTTGGGCATGGAGATTACATATACTCAACATGGAGTATTTGTGACCCAAGAAAGGTATTTGAAGAACTTGTTAATCAAGTTTAAAATGGATGATTGCAGGGTAGCACCTACATCAATGGAGGTGAATCACAAATTGAGTAAATTTGGAGGTGAAGAATTCAAGGACATGAGACAATATCAGAGTTTGGTTGGTAGTCTTATCTATGCTACTTTAACTAGACCTGATTTATCATATGCAGTTGGAGCTTTGTCTCAATTTATGCATTGTCCTAGGAAAGAGCATTGGATTGCAGGTCAAAGAGTGTTGAGGTACATTAAGGGTACACTCAAAGAAGGTGTGTATTATGGGTTCACATCAGATACAAACATCAAGATCTATAGTGATGCAGATTGGGCAGGTAATCCAGATGATAGAAGATCAACCTATGGATACATGTGTTATGTGGGAGATAAGTTAATCTCCTGGTGCTCAAAGAAGCAACATACAGTTGCTTTGTCATCTACAGAAGCAGAGTACAAAGGCATGGTTGAAGCAGCAAAAGAAGTGATTTGGCTTAAGACTCTCATGAAGAGTTTTGATACTATACAGAGCATACCTATCATTTATGGTGATAACATGAGTTCATTATATCTAGCTGCTAATCCTGTTTTTCATGCCAGGACTAAACACATTGAGATACAGTATCACTTTCTAAGAGAGAAGGTGATGGATAAGGAGATTGAAGTCATACATACTTCAACAAAAGATCAGATAGCTGATATGCTTACAAAGAGCTTGGATGGACCAAAGCTACAGAAGTTTAAAGACATGGCAGGTATAAAGAAGATAAGAGAAACCTCAATTGATGATTGAGGGGGAGCTGTTGGTGCAGACCAATCACCAATTGAAGATTTGAAGGACAAAGGATAGAGATGAGATCAAGTTTTGAAGCAAAGAAGATGGATACATTCACAGAGTGAAAGACATGTACACATATGTACATTAGTTAAGACATAGGCTACTTATACTTATGCTTTGATATAAGTATGTACATAATTGCCTATAAATACTTTTGAAAATGTCGGGGCAAAGAGAGAAGACAAGGAGAGACAATAGGAGATCATGAGAATAATGTATAGAGAAGTAGAAAATGTCATTAGACATGTGTGAAGTGAGTTGAACTCTCCATCCTCACTCAGTTGTAAATTTCTCATAAATAGAAGGAAAAATTGCGCCCGATGTTTCTGTGTTTTCTCCCTGTGTGATAGATCTTTTGTGAATTCCTTTTGAAGATATCTAAGTCCATAGTTAATCAATCTATGGCTAGAGTTTGAGAGTCTAATTGTGATCAGGCTAAGAGAATTGTGTGTCGGAACATTTACATGTGAGAAAGTACTCACTGGTTCTTGAAACAGGCGCAAATTTTGATCTTAATGATTTGATCATTTCTCACTCCACAGTTTAAAGTTTTGTGCAAGTAAGCACTTAATCTTTAAGTTGGAAGGTAAGCTACTCATGGCTAAAAGCATTTGCTTAAACGGGTTTTATACTGAGAGAATTAAAGTTAAGAAGTTAGGGGTGTCCAAATCGACTTCTCAGAAGTGCAGATTTAGACATAGCTGACTTGGTAAGTAGATTTCTCAAGATCTACTGAACCTTTTGAAGTAATTCGACTTGGAGAAGGTGCGCAATCTTTAGCCGACACCTTGTGCAAAGTTTCATCAAAAACTTTACACATTTACTCAATCAATGAGCAAGATCTATGTAGTAGACTTTCTGAGGAAATTCCTTCTTCACAGTTTAGTCAAGAAATTGATATTTGGTCATTGATAGCTTAAATTGGTGAAGGTTTTGACTTACTCTTGATATAGAGGTGTTCTAAATTCAAGAGTAGGTTGTTCTTTTGGAGATTAACACTCTCCATCAGAACAAGACATGGGAACTTGTTCCTAAACCAAATGGTAAGAAAGTAATTGGAAATAAATGGGTTTATAAAATGAAGAAGCTTGCAGATGGAAGTATAGCTAGATACAAAGCTAGACTGGTGGTGAAAGGCTATGCCCAAACCTATGGCATAGATTTTGATGAGACATTCAGTCCTGTAGCTAAGATGTCAACTATAAGGACAATCATTGCTATTGCAGCTTCAAAAGGATGGACCCTAAGTCAATTGGATATAAAGAATGCATTCTTGAATGGATACATATCAGATGAGGTATACATGGAGCAACCTCAAGGGTTTATAGATTCCAGGTATCCAAATTTTGTTTGCAGGTTGAGAAGAGCATTGTATGGATTGAAGCAAGCTCCAAGAGCATGGAACTATAATTGGTGAAGTATCTCAATGATCTTGGATATCAAAGTTCAAAAGCAGATCCAAGTCTACTCATCAAGAGAGCAGAGGAAGGTACAATCTACATTTGTATTTATGTAGATGACATTATAATCACAGGTACTTCAGATGAAGGAATCAAGGAGGTAAAGAGATTACTTGAAAAAGAATTCAAGCTCAGTGATCTAGGAAAGTTGTCATATTTTCTTGGTATGGAAGTCACTTATACAGATCATGGCATATATGTATCACAAGAGAGGTATCTTCTGAATCCATTGAAGAAGTTTGATATGGAACATTGCAGAGAAGCTTCAACTCCACTTGAAGTTAATCACAAGCTCAGTAAATATGATGGTGCAGAATACAAAGATATGAGGAAGTATCAATCTCTTGTGGGTAGTTTGATTTATGCTACACTAACAAGACCTGATATTACTTATGTAGTGGGAGTTTTGTCACAATTCATGCATTGTCCAAAGGACCCACATTGGATTGCAGGTCAAAGAGTTCTCAGATATATCAAAGGAACTATAAAGGAAGGATTATATTATCCTTTTACATCAGATTTGAAGTTGAGAGCCTATAGTGACTCAGACTGGGCAGGTAACCAGGATGACAGAAGATCAACTCATGGCTACATGATATACATTGGTGATAAGCTTGTAAGTTGGTGTTCAAAGAAACAACATACAGTAGCATTATCTGTTGGTGCAGGGCAATCAACAATTGAAGTTTTAATGAAGGTTTGGAAGTCAAGGTCTGAAGAAAAATTCAAGTTGTGAAGCATGAAGGAAGAATACATCCAAAAGATGAAGAGATGTACACATATGTACATTAATACAGAGATAGTTCACTTATACTTTTGTATACTCATGATATTGTAAATATTTGCCTATATATACAAGTAAAAAGTCGGGGCAAATATGAGAGAGCATGAGAATAGAGAAATCAGTAGTTGTATGAGTCATTAGACATCTTAGAAATGAGTTGAGTCTCTCTCATCACTCAGTTGTAAATTTCTTCAGGAATGGAAGAAAAATTGCACCCGATGTTTCTGAGTATTCTCCTTCTGTGCTTGATCATTTCAAGAAATCTTTTTTAGATGTCTAATTCCATAGTTAATGAGTCTATGTTAAAGTTTGAGAGCCTAATTGTAAACAGGCTGTGAGAATTATGTGTAGGAACATTCATATGTGAAGAAGTGTTCACTGGTTCCTGAAACAGGCACAAAGTTTGATGTTAATGTTTTGGTCAGTTCTCCTTCCACATTGTAAAGTTTTGAGCAAACCAGCACTCAATCTTTAAGTTGGAAGGTAAGTTATCTTTGGCTAAAAGCATTTTCATAAATGGGTTCTAGATTGAGAGAACCATGTGTTAAAAGTTATAAGTGTCTAAATCGACTTCTCAGAAGAGCAGTTTTAGACATAGGTAACTTGTTGAGATCATTTCTCAAGATATATTGAATCTTTTGGAGTGATTCAACTTGGAGAAGGTGCGCAAACTGTAGGCGACACCTTGTGAAAAGTTTCATCAAAAACTTTACACAATTGATAAGTTAATGAGAGAGATATATGCAGCAGACTTTCTGTGTAGTCATCTCCTTCATAGAGTTTTCAAAATCTTCATAATTGATTATTGATCCTCTAAGTTTGGTGAAGGTTTGAGTTACTCTTGTTATAGAGGTGCTCTAATTACAAGAGTAGCTTGTTCTTTTGGAGATTAACACTCTCCATCAGTGGTATCAGAGCAGGAAGCATCAAAATTGAAGGAAGGAGGATCCCGACTGCTGCAGGTGCAAAGAATTCAACATCTGAAGGTTCAAAAGGTGAAAGCTTGAGGATGAAGCTTGAGAAGGAGGTCATACGACATCAAGGAAGACAAAAGGAACATTATTCGAAGTAAAGGTACATCTATTACTCATAAAGATTAAAGAATTCAATATACAGGTGAAGAAAGGATGGGAGATTCTCTTCAAATAGAGAAGTTGGATAGAGAGAACTATCCAACATGGTCAATGAGGATGGAAGCTCATCTTATGAGCAAAGACTTGAAAGCTTATATTACAGGTGAAGAAGAAAAGCCTCAGTTCAGAGATCCTAGTGTTCCAACTAGGGAAGAATTATTAGATTTGAAGAATTGGATGAAGAGAGATGCTCAAGCTAGGAGCATTATCTATATGGCAGTCAATGACTACTTGCTACCTCACATTAGAGGTCTTGAAAGTGCAAGCGATATATGGAATGCTTTGGAGGAGCATTTTCAAAACACCACAAAGTCAAGGAAGGCATCTTTGTGGGCAGAATTTACTACTTTCAAGAAGAAGGCTTCTCAATCCATCTCAGACTATGTAACAAGGATGAAGGACATTGCAGATGCTTTAGGAGCAGTTGATGAAGACATTGAGGAGGATAAATTGGTAAGGCAAATCCTCACAGGGTTGAAAGGTGATGACAAATGGAAGCCATTCATTTTGTCTACTGAATTATCTCTTGATCATTTTACTCCTGACTTAAATCAGTTGCTAGGACATATGTTAACCTTTGAGCAGGATGTCAAAGGTGAAGGTGACAAGAGTACAGGTCATGCAATGTATTCAAAGGATAAGAAGAAAAATAGCAAAGGGAAGCAACAAGCAAATGAAGATGAAGGCACAACTAGTCAAGCCAACTTCCTAAGAGGAAGAGGAGGTGGCAAAGGTAGAGGAAGAGGCAGGAATAATAAAGATGGAATCAAAGCTTGCTGGATTTGTGGTAATACAAATCACTTAGCTAATGATTGTTGGCATAATACTCAGAGTAATGGTGGATATAATCAGAATTTTAATTCAAGAGGAAGAGGTGGCAGAAATCAAAGAGGTAATTTCAAAGGTAGAGGCAGTAGAGGTTACTTTGGAAGAAATGCAGGTAGAGGATTCCAAAGTCAACAATACAACAATACCTACTACAATTATGCTTTAGATCAGAAGGAGGATTCAACATTGATAATGAATGCAACTTGTGTAAGACAAAGTGAAGATCAAAGAGTCTTCTACATTGACTCAGGGTGTAGCAATCACTGAGTGGCAACATAGCTTTGATGACTGATTTGGAAAATAAAGTAACTAATCATGTAGTTCAAATAGGTGAAAATACAAAGCACAATGTGAAGTCAATTGGATCAGTGAAGGCCAAGGATGGAAGTACCCTCTTGAGTAAGGTCTTGTATGTTCCTACAATTCCTAAGAATTTGATAAGTGTAGGACTAATTGTTGAAAAAGGTTATGAAGTTAGATTCACTAATGAAGGAGTGTTTGTGGAAGACCCTAGCAATGGGTATAAACAGATTGTTTCAGGTAAGAAAGAAGGAAGATTGTTCACACTGAAGATCCAAGGTAATGTTGGTCATGCCTTGTTCACTTATGGAGGGCATAAGATCTCTGAGTTAGATCTTTGGCACAAGAGGCTTGGACATTTCAATGAAAGAGGTATCAAAGATATGGTTTACAATGGTTCAGTGTTTGCATGTCAACATACGACATACAGATGTGAGGCATGTCAATTAGGTAAGGCTCATAAGCAATCTTATTCCAAGCATGGTTTTATGTATTCAGAGAAGCTTGAATTGGTACACACATATGTGTGGGGACCATCAAAAGATTTTAGTATCAATGGTTCAAGGTATTATGTGATTTATGTTGATGATGCTACCAGATGGATCACTATCTATGTGATCAAAGATAAGTCAGAGGTATTCAATACATTTAAACACTATCATGTGTATGCAGAAATAATTACAGGTCATAAGTTGAAGAGACTAAGGTCAGATGGAGGGGGAGAGTATTTCTCTAATGAGTTCAGTGATTACTTGTGGAATGCAGGTATAAAGAGAGAGGTTACTTGCAGGTACTCTCCTCAACAAAATGGTGTAGCAGAAAGGAGAAATAGAACTCTTGTTGAGTTTGTAAGATCCATTATGAAGGAGAAAAATTGCCCAAATTACTTGTGGGCTGAGGCTGTAAATATAGCTACTTATTTGGTTAATAGGTTACCATGTAAAGCTTTGCAGGGTATGACACCATATGAGGCATGGTGGGGCAAGAGACCTACATTAGACCATTGCAAAGTATTTGGATGTTTGGCATATGCATATGTGCCATCACAATTAAGGCACAAATTGGAACCTAAAGCTGAAAAGTATGTATTCATTGGTTATGATGATAAGCAGATGGGATATAGGTTATGGAGTCCATCCACAAAACAATTCCTTGTATCAAAGGATGTTACATTTGATGAGCAAGGTACTTGGTATGCAGGTACAATCAATATTAATGCAGGTGATGAAGAAGTTGTGAACCAAAAGAAAGGTAAATCAAAGGTTCATATATTTGATGAAGAGGAGAATAATGAAGTGCAGGTTGAAATTGAAGAAATGCCAAGATTTGATCCTGAGTGTGATGAACCAGAAACCTCAAGGAGTGGAGAACTCAGAAGGTCATCAAGACACAAGTGGCAACCTACAAGGTATAGCTATGACACTTCGTTTTTGGCTACCAAAGATTATGCTTATATGATGAAGGCAGATGAAGACCCTTCTACATATGAAGAGGCAAAAGGTAAGGAGAATTGGGAGAAAGCTATGCAGGAGGAGTATGATGCATTGATGGAGAATCAGACATGGGAGTTGGTTCCTAAACCAAATAGCCAGAACATCATTGGATGCAAGTGGGTCTACAAGACAAAAGAGGTATGCAGATGGAAGTGTGTCTAGATATAAAGCTAGACTTGTTGTGAAGGGTTTTGCTCAGACTTATGGTATAGATTATGATGAGACCTATAGTCCTGTGGCAAAGATGACAACCATCAAGACACTCATAGCTATTGCTGCATGTAAAGGTTGGAAATTATGTCAATTAGATGTGAAGAATGCTTTTTTAAATGGTTATATTTCAGATGATGTTTTCATGGAGCAACCACAAGGATTCAGAGATGGAAGGTATCTAGATTATGTGTGCAAGCTTAAAAGAGCTTTGTATGGTTTGAAGCAGGCCCCAAGGGCATGGAATTATAGACTTGTGAAGTTCTTAAAGGAACTTGGATTTCAAGTATCTAAAGCAGATAGTAGCTTGCTTGTTAAAGCAAGTGATGATGGGTTCATATACATGTGCATATATGTTGATGATATAATTCTTACAAGTACAGATGAGAAAGGCATTCAAAACCTAAAGAAGCAAATGGAGAAAGAGTTCAAAATCAGTGATTTGGGAGATTTGTCATATTTCTTGGGCATGGAGATTTCATACACTCAACATGGAGTGTATGTGACTCAAGAAAGGTATTTGAGAAACTTGTTGATCAAGTTTAAGATGAATGATTCCAGGGTAGCACCTACTCCAATGGAGGTGAATTACAAATTGAGCAGATATGGAGGTGAAGAGTTCAAGGATATGAAACTATATCAGAGTTTGGTTGGTAGTCTGATATATGCTACATTAACTAGGCCTGATTTGTCATATGCAGTTGGGGTTTTGTCTCCATTCATACATTGTCCTAGGAAAGAACATTGGATTGCAGGTCAAAGAGTGTTGAGCTACATTAAGGGTACACTCAAAGAAGGTTTGTATTATGGTTTTACATCAGATACAAACATCAAGATATATAGTGATGCAGATTGTGCAGGTAATCCTGATGATAGGAGATCAACTTATGGATACTTGTGTTATGTGGGAGATAAGTTAATTTCTTGGTGTTCAAAGAAGCAACACACAGTTGCTTTATCATCTACAAAAGCAGAGTACAAAGGGATGGTTGAAGCTGCAAAGGAAGTGATATGGCTTAAGACTCTGATGGAGAGTTTTGACATCATTCAGAGTACACCTACTATTCATGGAGATAACATGAGTTCATTGTATTTAGCTGCTAATCCTGTTTTTCATGCCATGACTAAACACATTGAAATTCAGTACCATTTCATAAGAGAGAAGGTGATGGATAAAGAGATTGAAGTCATACATACTTCAACAAAAGATCACATAGTTGATATGCTAACCAAAAGCTTGGATGGACCAAAGCTACAGAGATTCAAAGACATGGTAGGAATAAAGAAGATAGAGAAAACCTCAATTGATGATTGAGGGGGAGCTGTTGGTGCATGGCAATCAACAATTGAAGTTTTAATGAAGGTTTAGAAGTCAAGGATTGAAGAAAAATTCAATTTGTGAAGCATGAAGGAAGAATACATCCAGAAGATGAAGAGATGTACACATATGTACATTAATACAGAGATAGTTCACTTATACTTTTGTATAGTCATGATATTGTAAATATTTGCCTATATATACAAGTAAAAAGTCGGGGCAAATATGAGAGAGCATGAGAATAGAGAAATCAGTAGTTGTATGAGTCATTAGACATCTTAGAAGTGAGTTGAGTCTCTCTCATCACTCAGTTGTAAATTTCTTCAGGAATGGAAGAAAAATTGCGCCCGATGTTTCTAAGTATTCTCCTTCTGTGCTTGATCATTTCAAGAAATCTTTTGTAGATGTCTAAGTCCATAGTTAATGAGTCTATGGTTAAAGTTTGAGAGCCTAATTAAAAACAAGCTGTGAGAATTATGTGTAGGAACATTCATATGTGAAGAAGTGTTCACTGGTTCCTGAAAAAGGCGCAAAATTCGATGTTAATGTTTTGGTCAGTTCTCCTTCCACAGTGTAAAGTTTGTTGGTGCAGACCAATCACCAATTGAAGACTTGGAAGGTTAAAGAATGAAGGAAGGATCAACCATTGAAGCTTGGAAGAAAGACATATTCAGAGGATAAGAGAAGTGTACACATATGTACATTAGTATAGTCATAGGTGACTCAGATCTTTGTTTGAGTAAGAATCCTGTATAAATTATCTATAAATACTTTGAGAAAAGTCGGGGCATGTATGAGAGCATATGTAGAAACCAAGATTGAGGAAGTTAGGAGTCAAGAGATAGAGAAAAGTTAGTTGAGTTAGCTCTCATCACTCAGTTGTAATTTTCTGAGTTAATGAAGAAATATTGCGCCCGATCTTTTCGTGTCTGCTCCTTCTGTGTTTGATCAATTGTGAAATCCTTTTGAGGATATCTAAGTTGTTAGTTAATGTGCCTGTGACCTGAATTTCAGAGTCTAATTGTAAACAGGCTAGGAGAATTGTGAGTAGGAACATTCATATGTGTTGAGTGTCTACAGTTCTCTGAAACAGGTGCAAATTTCGAGTTTAATCTTTTGGTCAGTGCTCACTCCATAGTTTAAAGTTTTGTGCAAGCAAGCACTTAATCTTTAAGTTGGAAGGTGATCTACTCGTGGCTAAAAGCATTTGGCAAAACGGGTTAGATATTGTGAGAACCAAAGTTAAGAAGTTAGGGGTGTCTAAATCGACTTCTCATAAGTGCAGATTCAGACATAGGTAACTTGTGAAGTCAATTTCTCAAGTTATACTAAAGCTTTTGAAGTAATTTAACTTGGAAGTGATGCGCAATCTCTAGGAGATGATTCTTACAAAGTTTCATCAAAAACTTTACACATTTGATAAGTCAATGTGAAGAAATTCTGCAGCAGACTTTTCTGTGTTTCATCTTCTTCACAGATTTTCTCAATTTTGATAATGTGGAGATTGGACCTCTAATTAAGTGAAGGTTTTGACTTACTCTTGATATAGAGGTGTTCTAAATTCAAGAGTAGGTTGTTCTTTTGGAGATTAACACTCTCCATCAGTGGTATCAGAGCAGGAGACATCAAAATCAAGGAAAGGAAGGTCCCGGCTGCTGCAGATTCAAGAAGTTCAACATTTGAAGAACAAAGAAGTGAAAGCTTGGAGTCAAAAGCCTGAGGAGAAGACTACTCGACATCAAGAAAGGCAAAAGGAGTCTAATTCGAAGTAAAGGTACATACATTGCTTGTAAAGCTTGAAGTTTTCAATACACAGGTGGAAACAAGATGGGAGATGCTTTACAGATAGAGAAATTGGATAGGGAAAACTATCCTGCATGGTCAATGAGGATGGAAGCTCATCTTATGAGCAAAGATTTAATTGCTTACATCACAGGAGAAGAAGAGAAGCCACAGTTCAGAGATCCTAGTGTTCCAACTAGGGAAGAGTTAGCAGATCTGAAAAATTGGATGAAGAAAGATGCTCAAGCTAGGAGCATTATCTATATGGGAGTCAATGATTACTTGTTACCTCATATTAGAGGTCTTGAAAGTGCTACTGACATATGGAATGCTTTGGAGGAGCATTTCCAGAACACTACAAAGTCAAGGAAGGCATCCTTATGGGCAGAGTTTACTACCTTTAAGAAGAAGGCCTCTCAATCCATCTCAGACTATGTAACAAGGATGAAAGATATTGCAGATGCTTTAGGAGCTGTTGATGAAGACATTGAGGAAGATAAATTGGTAAGGCAAATCCTTACAGGGTTGAGAGGTGATGACAAATGGAAGCCATTTATTTTGTCTACAGAACTATCACTTGACCATTTCACTCCTGATTTAAATCAATTGTTAGGTCATATGCTAACATTTGAGCAGGATGTTAAAGGAGATGGTGACAAGAGTACAGGACATGCAATGTACTCAAAGGACAAGAAGAAGAATAGCAAAGGAAAACAACAAGCAGGTGAAGATGAAGGAACAACTACTCAAGCCAACTTCCTAAGAGGAAGAGGAGGTGGCAAAGGTAGAGGAAGAGGCAGGAACAACAAAGATGGAGGCAAAGCTTGCTGGATTTGTGGTAAGACAAATCACTTAGCTAATGATTGTTGGCATAATAATCAGAATAATGGTGGATACAATCAGAATTATAATACAAGAGGAAGAGGTGGCAGAAATCAAAGAGGTAATTACAGAGGTAGAGGTGGAAGGAATTACTTTGGAAGAAATGCAGGTAGAGGATTCCAAAGTCAACAATACAACAACACCTACTACAATTATGCTTCAGATCAAAAGGAAGATTCAACATTGATAATGAATGCAACTTGTGAAAGGCAGAGTGAAGATCAAAGAGTCTTCTACATTGACTCAGGGTGTAGCAATCACCTGAGTGGTAACATATCTTTGATGACTGATTTGGAAAGTAAAGTTTTTAATCATGTTGTTCAAACAGGTGACAACACAAAGCACAATGTGAAGTCAATTGGATCAGTGAAGGCCAAGGATGGAAGCACCTTATTGAGTAAGGTTTTGTATGTTCCTACAATCCCTAAGAATTTGATAAGTGTAGGTCAAATTGTTGAAAAGGGATATGAAGTAAGGTTCACTAATGATGGAGTATATGTGGAAGACCCTAGCCAAGGGTATAAACAGATTGTTTCAGGAAAAAAGGAAGGAAGATTATTTACATTGAAGATTCAAGGCAATATTGGTCATGCTATGTTCACATATGGAGGACATAAGATCTCTGAGTTAGATCTTTGGCACAAGAGGCTTGGACATTTCAATGAAAGAGGTATTAAAGAAATGGTTAACAATGGTTCAGTGCTTGGATTGCCTAATGTTGCAGGTCAACATATGACATACAAATGTGAGGCATGTCAATTAGGTAAGGCTCATAAACATTCCTATTCCAAGCATGGTTTTATGCACTCAGAGAAGCTTGAGTTGGTACACACAGATGTGTGGGGACCATCAAAAGATTTCAGTATAAATGGATCAAGGTATTATGTGATTTATGTTGATGATGCTACTAGGTGGATCACTATCTATGTGATCAAAGATAAGTCAGAAGTGTTTAATACATTTAAACACTATCATGCATATGCAGAAAGAATTACAGGTCATAAGTTGAAAAGACTAAGGTCAGATGGAGGGGGAGAGTATTTCTCAAATGAGTTCAGTGATTACTTATGGAATGCAGGTATAAAAAGGGAAGTTACTTGCAGGTACTCTCCTCAACAAAATGGTGTTGCAGAAAGGAGAAATAGAACTCTTGTTGAGTTTGCAAGATCCATGATGAAGGAGAAAAATTGCCCTAATTACTTGTGGGCTGAGGCTGTAAATACAGCCACTTATTTGGTCAATAGGTTACCATGTAAAGCCTTGCAGGGTATGACACCATATGAGGCTTGGTGGGGTAAGAGACCTACCTTGGATCATTGCAGAGTATTTGGGTGTGTGGCATATGCATATGTGCCATCACAATTAAGACACAAATTGGAACCTAAAGCTGAAAAGTATGTTTTCATTGGCTATGATGACAAGCAGATGGACTATAGATTGTGGAGTCCATCAACAAAGCAATTTATGGTTTCTAAGGATGTTACATTTGATGAACAAAGCACTTGGTATGCAGGTACAATCAAAATCAATACAGATGATGAAGAAGAAGTGAGTCAAAGAAAAGGTAAATCAAAAGTTCAAATATTTGATGAGCAAGAGAATAATGAAGTGCAGGTTGAAGTGGAAGAGACACCAAGATTTGATCCTGAATGTGAAGAACCAGAAACCTCAAGGAGTGGAGAACTCAGAAGGTCAACAAGAAATAGGTGGCAACCTACAAGGTATAGTTATGATACTTCATTTCTAGCCACAAAAGATTATGCTTATATGGTGAATACAGATGAAGACCCTTCTACATATGAAGAGGCAAAAGGTAATGAAAAATGGGAGAATGCTATGCAGGAGGAATATGATGCACTATTGGAGAATCAAACTTGGGATTTAGTTCCTAAACCAAATAGTCAGAAGATTATTGGATGCAAGTGGGTCTATAAGACAAAAAGGTTTGCAGATGGAAGTGTGTCTAGGTACAAAGCTAGACTTGTGGTCAAAGGTTTTGCTCAGACATATGGTATTGATTATGATGAGACCTATAGTCCTGTGGCAAAGATGACAACCATAAGGACACTTATTGCTATTGCTGCATGTAAAGGTTGGAAGCTATGTCAACTTGATGTGAAGAATGCTTTTTTGAATGGTTATATTTCAGATGATGTGTTTATGGAGCAACCTCAAGGGTTCAGAGATAAAAGGTATCCAGATCATGTGTGCAAGCTCAAAAGAGCTTTGTATGGCTTGAAGCAGGCCCCAAGAGCATGGAACTATAGACTTGTGAAGTTCCTAAAAGAACTTGGTTTTCAGGTGTCTAAAGCAGATAGTAGCTTGCTTGTTAAGGCAAGTGAAAATGGTTTCATATACATGTGCATATATGTTGATGATATAATTCTTACAGGTACAGATGAAGAAGGAATACAAAAGCTTAAGAGGCAAATGGAAAAGGAGTTCAAGATAAGTGACTTGGGAGACTTATCATACTTCTTGGGCATGGAGATTACATATACTCAACATGGAGTATTTGTGACCCAAGAAAGGTATTTGAAGAACTTGTTAATCAAGTTTAAAATGGATGATTGCAGGGTAGCACCCACACCAATGGAGGTGAATCACAAATTGAGTAAGTATGGAGGTGAAGAATTCAAGGACATGAGACAATATCAGAGTTTGGTTGGTAGCCTTATCTATGCTACTCTAACTAGACCTGATTTATCATATGCAGTAGGGGTTTTGTCTCAATTTATGCATTGCCCAAGGAAAGAACATTGGATTGCAGGACAAAGGGTGTTGAGGTACATTAAGGGTACACTCAATGAAGGTTTGTATTATGGGTTTACCTCAGATACAAATATCAAAATTTATAGTGATGCAGATTGGGCAGGTAATCCAGATGATAGAAGGTCTACATTTGGATATATGTGTTATGTGGGAGATAAACTTATCTCATGGTGTTCCAAGAAGCAACATACAGTTGCTTTATCTTCTACAGAAGCAGAGTATAAAGGCATGGTTGAAGCTGCAAAGGAAGTAATTTGGGTCAAGACCTTGATGAAGAGTCTTGACATTATGCATGGGGTACCAATCATATATGGAGATAACATGAGTTCATTGTATTTAGCTGCTAATCCTGTTTTTCATGCCAGGACCAAACACATTGAGATTCAGTATCACTTTCTAAGAGAGAAGGTGATGGATAAGGAGATTGAAGTCATACATACTTCAACAAAGGATCAGATAGCTGATATGCTTACAAAGAGCTTGGATGGACCAAAGCTACAGAAGTTTAAAGACATGGTAGGTATAAAGAAGAAAGGAGAAACCTCAATTGATGATTGAGGGGGAGCTGTTGGTGCAGACCAATCACCAATTGAAGACTTGGAAGGTTAAAGAATGAAGGAAGGATCAACCATTGAAGCTTGGAAGAAAGACATATTCAGAGGATAAGAGAAGTGTACACATATGTACATTAGTATAGTCATAGGTGACTCAGATCTTTGTTTGAGTAAGAATCCTGTATAAATTATCTATAAATACTTTGAGAAAAGTCGGGGCATGTATGAGAGCATATGTAGAAACCAAGATTGAGGAAGTTAGGAGTCAAGAGATAGAGAAAAGTTAGTTGAGTTAGCTCTCATCACTCAGTTGTAATTTTCTGAGTTAATGAAGAAATATTGCGCCCGATCTTTTCGTGTCTGCTCCTTCTGTGTTTGATCAATTGTGAAATCCTTTTGAGGATATCTAAGTTGTTAGTTAATGTGCCTGTGACCTGAATTTCAGAGTCTAATTGTAAACAGGCTAGGAGAATTGTGAGTAGGAACATTCATATGTGTTGAGTGTCTACAGTTCTCTGAAACAGGCGCAAATTTCGAGTTTAATCTTTTGGTCAGTGCTCACTCCATAGTTTAAAGTTTTGTGCAAGCAAGCACTTAATCTTTAAGTTGGAAGGTGATCTACTCGTGGCTAAAAGCATTTGGCAAAACGGGTTAGATATTGTGAGAACCAAAGTTAAGAAGTTAGGGGTGTCTAAATCGACTTCTCAGAAGTGCAGATTCAGACATAGGTAACTTGTGAAGTCAATTTCTCAAGTTATACTAAAGCTTTTGAAGTAATTTAACTTGGAAGTGATGCGCAATCTCTAGGAGATGATTCTTACAAAGTTTCATCAAAAACTTTACACATTTGATAAGTCAATGTGAAGAAATTCTGCAGCAGACTTTTCTGTGTTTCATCTTCTTCACAGATTTTCTCAATTTTGATAATGTGGAGATTGGACCTCTAATTAAGTGAAGGTTTTGACTTACTCTTGATATAGAGGTGTTCTAAATTCAAGAGTAGGTTGTTCTTTTGGAGATTAACACTCTCCATCAAAGTTTTGAGCAAGCAAGCACTCAATCTTTAAGTTGGAAGGTAAGCTATCTGTGGCTAAAAGCATTTTCATAAACGGGTTCCAGATTGAGAGAACCAAGTGATAAAAGTTATAGGTGTCTAAATCGACTTCTCAGAAGAGCAGTTTTAGACATAGGTAACTTGTTGAGATCATTTCTCAATATATGCTGAATATTTTGGAGTGATTCAACTTGGAGAAAGTGTGCAAACTATAGCCGACACCTTGTGCAAAGTTTCATCAAAAACTTTGCATAGTTGATAAGTTAATGAGAGAGATATATGCAGCAGACTTTATGTGTAGTCATCTCCTTCACAGATTTTTCAAAATCTTCATAATTGATTATTGATCCTCTAAGTTTGGTGAAGGTTTGAGTTACTCTTGTTATAGAGGTGCTCTAATTACAAGAATAGCTTGTTCTTTTGGAGATTAACACTCTCCATCATTATCATCAACTGAAACTGAGTACAAAGGACTTGTGGAAGCAGCTAAGGAGGTCATATGGATGAAGACATTGTTCAAAAGCTTGGGCATTGATCAAGGTATACCTACAATACATGGAGATAATATAGTTCACTTTATCTTGCAGCAAATCTAGTATTTCATGCAAGAACAAAACATATAGAGATACATTATCATTTTCTGAGAGAAAAGGTAATGGAGAAAGAAATTGAAGTGGAGTACATTTCTACAAAG